>OZ012694.1:43601198-43695711 GCA_963942565.1 Maea johnstoni | reverse complement strand
TTTATATCAGCATTTAGCAATGATCTCCCGTGGGGATATGATGAAGATGATGATACTAACCATCATCATAGATCATCACATTAGTCATCATCAGCAATATCTTCATAGCCGATTTCACCGCCATAGTCATCTTGATAACCATCGCCACCTTTGCTGATAACATGATCATTATCATTATTATAACAACCATTGTCATACTTGGCATTTCTATAATCATTATGATCATAATGCTGATGATCATCACTATCATTTCCCTCATCCAGCAAGATATGTGCCGATATCCTCTACTGACTGTTTTAGGTAGCAATGCTCGTTACTTTGTAATTTACGAATTACTAAACCCGCCGTGTACGTTTGATTTAAGCCGTTTGTATCCGGATACTTAATAAAGTATTTTAAATAACACAGATTGTCCTTGTTATCAGTCCGTTTACATTTTAACATCAGCGGGAGAGAATTGTATTGTATTGTATGTTTATTGACTATACACAGTGGTACAAAATCATACGGATACTTTTACGTGGTAACAAAAAATACAGAACTAAACTGAACTTAAACTGAACATAGAACTGAAACGAATACTACGATATATATTCACATCGCATAAATATATGCAAGCCTCGATAATACTATTCACATCATAACTTTAAGGTGGTCTCAGAGGGGAATACTATTGTAGCGGAATGGATCCCTGGCCGAAGGGATGATCCGACTGACAAACAGAATCACCTTACTTAAATAAAAGGTTTCTTAGTTCTCTCTTGAAATGAAATAAAGCTCAGTTGGGTTTTCTGACTCTTACAATAACGCTTAGCGAAGGTTGGGGATGGATGTGGTGTTGAAGAGAAGACGGGACGAGCAAGTATAAATCAACAATACAGTTTAATCATCACAGTACAATATACATACCACCGCACTCGTTCTCTATACAGCAGCACCAACACAATAAGTCCACTCTATGTAAATGACCATCTCAACATCACAAGTCCACAAAAAGTTTTTGATCTCTCTAATCTCTGGTCTCAATGTCTGGTAAATCCGGATGTAAATACACACTCTGCTCAGCTACAGTTCTTCTCTATGCTGTCATCATAATCCTCTCTATATACACATAATAATCCGTGAACAGCTTCAGTCTCTTTCTGGCTACTTGACCTTGTAATCGTTACTCTCTGGGTAGTCTAAATCCAGCTCTCAAGCACCTTAATCCGTCTGTAAACACCTCTGTCGTTAACTCTACTTCTACTCTACTCTAACTCTAATCTAAGACTTCTCACTTCAACGATCTATTCTAGACTGACGTGATTTGAACCTAACCTAGTTTCCCGCCCTTCCTTCCAATCGCACGCGCGGTACATCAATCGTTGAGGCCGCACAAGCGCTACGTCACAGAGCACTCGAAATAACTAGATACTTTGTCGCACGTCTAAATGCTAGGCTCTGCGAAGGCGGAGACCCAGCTTACAATAATAGAAGTGACGGAACATGACCTGTTTCTTAGCCCTGGGGTCATTCCGTCACACAGCCCCCGACTTGCTCTGAATCGTCCTCGATTCTTAAATTTCAAAAATTTCCAAAAAGGGAACTCTAAACGTAACTCGAACGTTAAACAAACAATTCTCTCGAACAAGTTCTAAACTCGTCTGTTATGAACAGACTAACCCAGTGACACACAGGTCACTAAACACAGTATAGGAATACTAACTTCTAATGTACACAATTTCCGAGAGTGGACAAGTCCTGAACTTCCGGTCCAACTCTCCCAATTATCGCTCACTTTGTTTACTTTTAATATCGCTCAGCGAAATACTCTTAACTCTCGAAAATCTACATAAACACGAACTCTGCACTGGAGCGGAATACTTAAAAAAAGAACTACTATAACTACTAATTAAAATAACGCACCTCTATTACCTAAAACGTTAAACGTTAATCCTTAAAATACTCGACTTATATAAAATCTTGGACTAGAAAAATAGCACTCTGAGTTAACTCTAAGAACAATAAAAACATTGATAAAACATGGCAAGATAAAAACAATCAAAATCATGCAATACAGTGGTTTACTCACGTTACGGCTACCAGCTGTTGTGTCGCTAAGGTCTCAAAATTGTTCGCTTATTTTAAGTTCACCAAAATGTGAACGACTCCGACACACCAGCATAGTCCAAAATCTCTCAAGTGTCACTTTGTTAAAACTTCTCCTTGGTCGCCGATTTCTTCCTGGGACGTCATGGATGGTACACAGGTCCGGTAGTTCGTAGAGTAGTCAATAATAATCCAATAATTAGGCACAAAAATCGTCGTGACTTGTTAATCCGTCGCCACAGACGATGGACATAGTAAGTTGGCACTTCGGGTAATTATCCATGGAAGAGACACAAAACCTCGTGACTGGGTAATCCAGCGCCACAGAAGATGGACGGAAATAGGTTGTATCAGGAATAGCAGGCAGGTCGAAGGTTCGACCGCTGCTGCTGGGTACTCCAGCGCCAGGAAGTAAAAGTAGACGTCTCATGATGATCACAATAAAAATAATAAATAAATAAATAATGGTTCGCTCAGGCGTAAGATAAATTGGTTCGCTTAATGCGTGAGATCGAGGTTGTCTGTTCTTTCTTGCCCCAAGTTTCTTCACTTAAGCATCCGAGTCGGGCATGGGTTCCGAGTCGGAGAAGGGGTCCGAATCGGAGATAAGGATGATCCCGTCAGCCGCATCCCGGTCTGCCATCTGCTGTCGTCGCATCCCCTCCAGCACCCCCCGATCAAAGGCCTTCCTCTCGAGGTCCATTCGGATTTCATCGATGCGCGCCTTGGTGAATTTCTCCAGGTATGTCATCAGTTCATCAGGGCTGGTTCTCACGGTGGGGCTCAACACGTTGGCATCGAAGGTGAGACGACGAGACTGCTCGACAACTTGTCCTCGCTGGACTGCTCTGATGTCGTAGGCTACCGCCAGGGTTCGCCTCACTTCAACTTGGTCTGTTTCTCGGTCTTCTACTGGTGGGAATCGGGCCATGGTCGTTTCACTCCCCACCATCGTTCGCGGTCTCGAAGTTCGGCCTCCGCTCAGTTCGTCCCACTGTAGTTTTAGGTCTTCCAGGCTTGTCGTCAGGGCGTCTATTTCTTCCTGCTTTCCGGCTGACTGCTCCTGGACAAGTCGGATTTCATTCTCCGCCGCCGTCAGCTGCCGATCTCGACGTTCTATCTGGTGCTGCATATGGTCGATCTCTAATCGGCAACTCTGCACCAGTTCTTGCGCTTCTTTGGCCTCTAGTCGGATCTCCGTCACCTGCTTCTGTAGAGTCAGCCTCTCTTGGTCTTGGCAGTGGGCAGCCTGCATGGCTACCTTCGTGGCTTCTTTGTTGGTGTGTTTCTCTAACCGGAGATCTTCTAGCGCCGTCTCGCAACACTCCCTGTAGTTCTCAGCATCCTGTTCTGCTGCCTTCAAACGAACGTCAAGCTGTCTCTTGACTTCTTCAGCTTCTTCCATGCTGAGCAGGGTTTCGGCCAGCATCTTTTCGGTGATCTCTTTCTTTCTCTTGTAGTTCTCTGTTGCCTTCGCTGTCTCGGCGCCAGCCCACTCTGCCATTTCCTGTCGGATGCTGGTCACTTTCCGGCGTAGCTGCTGGATGGTTCGCCCATCGTCTCGTCGACCCGCCACGGCCCTCTGCTCGGACTGGTGGGCTAGCAGGAGCGAGTCTTTCTGGGCTCGACACCTGTCGCTCAGCTCTCTGTACTGCCGCTCTAACTCGGTCTCGTGTAGCGTCATCAGGTCGATCTTCTGCTCCATCTCGGCTTTCGTCTTCAGCGATACCTTGTGGCTTTCTTCGAGGGCACTGTATTTTTCCCTCCAGAGGTCCTCCACATCTTGCATGGACTGTAAAAGTTCTGCTTCGACGCTCTGGATTCGCTGTGCCAGCTCGTCCCGCTCTGCCTCGGCCTTCCTCGCCCTGTCTGTATTAGCTTCATACCGCACGTGAGCCGGTTGCACTCCACGGGGATGGTCGTCTCGAGGGTAGCCTCCCGCTGCTCCGGGCTCGCTACCTTGGTGCCAGTTATCGCCTCCCCCATAGCTGCGCCTGTCGGTATCTCGCCTGCTTTCTTCTCGGGAGTTTCTGCGGGTGCGAGGTGGTGAGGGTGTCCTCGTTCGCTTCCTTGGTGGTGGAGTCTCGCCTTCCCATCTTCTCGCCTCCATGCGATACATCGCACTCGCCGAAGTAGGCCGCACCATCGGATCGAACGGCGTCGCTCCCCTCTCTGTTTGCTGGTATCTCTCCTCGTCGATCTCAAGACGTCGGGCAGGGAAATCCGGGTCGTCGACGGCGCTAAACGGGTGCTCCGATGGGTAGAATGGAGCCCCAGGCACGATGTGTCCGTCTTCGACTGCATAATACCCCTTCTTCCACTTGACTTGTATGCACTCGAGTTCTTCGGCATGATGTTTCATGTAGTGCATCTTCATCTCGGTAAAGTTGCAGTCTACGTAGGTGCACCGTCCGCCATGTCCCGTTCCCTTGTAGCTCAGGCACCTCCACGCGTGTATTCCCCTTCCATCGTGCAAGTCTAGGTTGTGTCGGCCCATATCTCGAAAATTCCTCTTGCAGATGCCGCAGTATCCCTCTTCTCGAAGCGAGTGTGTCGGCTGCATGCTCATGTTGCTTTCTTTTGTATCGGATGACTTGTTGACAATGGGATTAGCGGCGATTAATTCGTGATCTGTTTGGTTCGCTCAGGCGTGAGATAAAGAATGGCGTCTTTCCGCTAACTGGGTCAATCTGGTGATGCGGTTCCGGGGGTGTGGCACCCCTTGGAGACATCTGATTGGTTCTCAGGTGACCTCTGCGACACTTGTTGTTTCTCGGACTCTTTCGCCGCCGCCATCCTCCACCATCACCGCCGAAATATCTCAAGTCTCCCCGTTCTCCAGCCTCCACGTTCCCGCATTCTATTCAGTTACTGCTTGACTGCTTGCCATCAGCTCAGTTGGTTTCTATTTCGCCGCGCGGAGATTATTTCTGTACTTTCGCCCACGGCAAATTCCTCGCTTCGCCAACTAGGTCAAACTCAGCCACTGCCGTGACGTCATGCGGGGACTCCCTCTCACGTGCGGGGAAACCCCTTGGTCTCCAGATGGGACTTCTCACTCGACACGCCAACACTCGACGCAGCAACAGGCACAGTTCGCCGCCCTCCACAGTCTCCATTCTCCTGCAGTTTCTAACGCCAGAGCGAATCTTCTTCTCTTCTCCAGCAACTTTCCAACGCCAGAGCGAATCTTCTTCTCTTCTCCAGCAACTTTCTAACGCCAGAGCGATTCTTCTTCTCTTCTCCAGCAACTTCTTGACGCCAGAGCGATTCTTCTTCTCTTCTCCAGCGATTTCCTACGCCAGAGCGATTCTTCTTCTCTTCTCCAGCGATTTCCTACGCCAGAGCGATTCTTCTTCTCTTCTCCAGCGATTTCCTACGCCAGAGCGATTCTTCTTCTCTTCAGTTTTCACACTTCAGAAATTTCTTTTGTCTTCACTGTTCTTGGTGGTCTGGATGATGCCTTCACCCTACTCCCCCTCTTCTTTTACGCTACAATCTCCTGATTGTTCTGGGATTTTTCTTCCGGATGCCTTCCTTTCTCGTTTCCATGGCAACCATTTCTCCCCCAGGTGTCATCATAAGGACTTTCGGTCGGACATTTTCTCTCCATTGCCTCTTCCTGCTGGTACTCAGGTGGCTGGTCACTTCCCCAAGTGGTCGAAATCACCATTCTTGAACGAAAAGACATCTAGGGGGTGTGTACACAATTTCGGATTTGGTAATTTACTTGGCGTCCTTCTCACTCTTCGGAATGACTCCTCCTCCAGCTAGACGAATATTCTTCAGTCCTCACGGTGCATTAGCTTTTGAGTTGATGTCAGCATGATCCAGGGTTGTAGGAGTTATCCTTGTTGCTGGCTAGTCTTGCCATTTCCCCTGCTACCAGCCGGCACAGCATATACACGCGTATTTCGTAGCTCGAACTTCAGTGTCTTGTCTTTCTCTATCCTTCACACTTCCATACGATCTCTCTCTGCCTTAGACCACCTGGTTTTCTTCACTCTCTATTCACACCCATAGCGCTGCGGAGCTCTTCTTTCTCTCCGCCCCGAGGTTCTCTGGGAATTTTCTTTCTCTGGTCTCACGTCGGGTTGGTCATCACCACTTTCGGAGTCTACCGATGTCGGAATCTCGTGTTCTCTCGGCTCATCCTCAGCTCCATCGGTGCTAGACCAATCCCCGGGCTTGACAAAGGTTATCAGCCTCTCTCCATTGACCACTGTTCTCTTTCCTTTCTTGTCTTCTATTCGGTACGTCACGTCGGCCATCACGTCGATCACGGTATAGGGTCCCTTGCACTTGTGTTCAAACTTGGCAGCTCTACCCTGTCTTCTAACCTTGGTGATCAGCCAGACTAAGTCTCCCACGTCTCTCCGGTGGCCCGTTGCCCCCCGATCATGCTGCAGTTTCTGTCGTCGCATTGCTTGACCGGTGACTTCTCTGGCCCGTCGGTGAACTTTAGCCAATTTCTCTCGGAGGTCCCAAGTGTGCTCCAGCTCGTCCTGCTCCACCAGGCTGGTGGGCAACTCGGACATGGTGAGTGCCAAGGGGACGGTCATCTCTCTTCCAAACAGCATCATGTGTGGTGTCTGTTGAGTGGTCTCATGCACACTGGATCGGTAAGCCATCAGGGTGAGGGGTAAGATTTTATCCCAGTTGTCGTGTTCTTCTCCTATCAGGCTTCTGATCATGGCTCCCATCGTACGGTTGAACCTCTCCACCATTCCATTTCCCTCAGGGTGATAGGCAGTAGTTCTTGTCTTGCGTATTCCCAGTAATCTGCACACCTCCTGGAACAGCGTACTCTCGAAGTTTCTTCCCTGATCGCTGTGGATGGAGACAGGGGTACCATATCTGCTGACGAAGTCATTCACCAGGGCCTCGGCTACCATCTCGGCTGTCTCGTCCGGCAAGGCATAGGCTTCTACCCACTTGGTAAAATAACAAGTGATGACTAGGATCTTCGAGTTCCCTCTGGCTGTCTCAGGCAGCGGTCCATACATGTCTATGGCGATTCTCTCAAAGGGCGTCCCCGATCTCACAATGGTGATAGGATTCTTCCTGGTCCTGCCTCCCGGTCCCTTGGCTCTGACGCAGACCCCGCACTGGGCCAGCCAACTCCTGACGTCAGCTCGCATGTCATACCAGAAGTACTTCTCATGTAGACGTGCCACGGTTCGCTTCACTCCCAGATGAGCTGTCCACCTCTCACCGTGGGCTTGCTGTAGGAACTCTTTCCGCTTGCTCCTTGGAACCAGCACTTGAGTGTGAACTTTCGCTCCGTCGGAACTCTCCCACTTTCTGTAGATGACACCTTCTCTCATCTTCAGGCGTTGCCATTCTCCCCAGTAGGACTTGGTGGCCAAGCTGTGTTCGGATATCTCATTCCATCTGGGTCTCTCTTCCCCCCTGGCCAGCCTAGTCCAGATTGGCGCGATGTCGGGGTCTTCTTTCTGCAATTCTCTCCACTCAGCATTCGTCCACAGCGGCTGTATAGTGACCGCTGCCACCCTGTGGTTTTCCTCTGGACGAAGGCAGGTGATGTTCTCTTCCACCTCTTCAGGCGATTCACTCTCTGTACTCTTGATTTCGGGGTCGCCACTGTCGGAGCTTCTCCCCCTCTCTGGTTGTTCGTTTGGCCGTCTGCTCAAGCCGTCGGCGTTACCGTGACTCCTGCCAGCTCTGTGCACAATTTCCTTGTTGAACTCTGCCAGGGTATTCTGCCACCTGGCCCACATTCCCGTGGCGTCTTTGAAGGTTTGCAACCACCTCAAGGCGGCGTGATCTGTGCGTAGCTTGAACTTTCTTCCTATCAGGTAGTGCCGGAAATACTTGCAGTAGAAGACCACCGCCAACAGCTCTCTCTTTGTCACGCTGTAGTTCCTCTCCGACTTGCTCAGCCCCCGACTTGCATATGCTATGGGTCTCTCTACGCCGTCTTGCACCTGCGACAATACCGCCCCGATTCCTGTGGCACTGGCGTCGGTATCTAAGATGAAGTCTTCCTCACTGCTAGGGTAGGCTAGGATGGGGGCCTCCACCAATTTCTTCCGCAGTGTCTCGAAGGCAACCTGGCATTCGGTGGTCCACAAGAAGGGTCTGTTCTTCTCCGTCAGCCTATGCAGGGGACGGGCAATTGTCCCGAAATTCTGTACAAACCTCCTGTAGTACGATGCAGTCCCCAGGAAGCTGCGTACCTCTGTCTGCGTGGTGGGCACTGGCCACTCTCTCACGGTCTCGATCTTCTCAGGGTCCGTCATGACTCCCTCCTCCGTCACCACGTGCCCCAGGTAGTGTACTCTCTTCTGGAATAAGCGACACTTGCTGGGCTTGAGCTTCATTCCCGCCTGTCCTATTCTGCTCAGGATCGCATCCAGGCGGTCCAGGGTCTGCTGCTCGGTTTTCCCGAAGATGATGACGTCATCCAGGTAGATGAGGCAGGTTTCCCACTGTAGTCCCGACAGCACTGTTTCCATAAGCCGCTCGAAAGTACCGGGTGCTGTACTCAAGCCAAAGGGCATGACCTTCCAGGAATACAACCCCCCGCTGGTTATAAACGCGGACTTCTCTTGTGCACTCTTGGACATTCCCACCTGCCAGTAGCCGCTGGCCAGGTCAAGGGTACAAAACCACTTGCTTCCTCCCAAGGCATCTAGTGAATCATCGATTCTGGGTAAGGGGTAGGCGTCCTGGATGGTGTGGCTGTTCAGACGTCGGTAGTCTACGCACAGACGGGTCGTGTTGTCTTTCTTTTTCACCATCACCACTGGTGCCGCCCACGGGCTCGCCGACGGCTCTATCAGGTCCCTCTTCAGCAGGTCGTCCACTATTTCCTTGGCTTCTGTCTGTTTCCAAAACGGGAACCTTCTGGCCGGCTGCCGCAGTGGTCGCAGGTCTGGGGGTGTCCTGATCTCATGCTGGACCAAATGTGTCCGCCCCAGGTCGTCTGGCCCACTAGCAAAAGCATTCTGGTGTTTGGTCAGCAGCTCCGCCAGTTTCTTCTTCCCTTCCGACGACAGGTTTTCACTTCCATCTTTACACAATGGCCGCAGGAAGTCAGGCATCTTTTCTGTACATCTTTTCTCCTCTGGTTCTTTCTTGGTCTCCACGGGGACAGGTGGCTCTCCGGCCACCGGGGTCACTACTCCTGCTGGCGTGCCCTTGTAGATCGTGATAGGTTCGCTGGTGGTATTGAGGAGTCGGATGGGTATATAATCTTTGCCCACATCCACCAGTGCTTTCCCCACCATGACGCCCCTCTGTCCCATCTTCCCCTTCGAACTAGGTTCCACCAATCCTGATCCTCTCACTTTCTCCAATTCTTTCGTGCGGCCGCAGATATACCCCGTGGTCAGGATTTCCTTTCGGGGGGGTATCACCACTGTTCTGTCCGCCAGCACCTTGCAACACTTCGACAGCCCTGATATTCTCTGGCTGATGTAGGGGACTGTTTTTCCTCCCTCGAACTCGACTTGTTGAGTATGATGGTTCACCATGATTCCGCCCGCTCTCTGTAGTCCTATACCTAACACGACGTCATCGGCTATCTCGGCGATCATGAAGTGTCCTACCAATATCGTTCCACACAAATCCACTTCTAGTTCCACTTCTCCCCGAACTGTCACTGGTGATTTGTCGATGGAGACTAGCCTCTCTCTGCACTCTCTCAGGGCCAGATCGTTTCTATTCGGATGGTTCAGGTAGACCTCGGGCGAGATAATCGACTTCGTGGCGCCGGTATCCAACAAGCATTCGTACTCTTTTCCTCCTATCTTTCCAATCATGTAGGGGCTCCCCTCATCTTCCCCGTCGAAGTGTATTTTCTTGGGCGTCTGTTCTACTCCTCCTGTGCCGGCCCTCCTGCCCCGGGGGCGGCACTCGGTCCGTTTCCCGACCCGGTCTTGTTGGGACAGTCTCTCGCCATGTGACCTGGCTGTCGGCAGCTATAGCACAGGAACGGCCTCTGTTGTCCTCCAGCACCCTCCCATCTTCTGGGCTGCAACTTCAGGACGAGTTCTTCCAGGGCCTCTAATTTAGCTTGGATGGTGTTATCCGCAGTGGGTGTCACGGTCCCCACCTGTCGTGCTACCGTGGTCAGCAGGGGTTTTCCCTTCGGTTCTTTCGTGCCACGCCCGCTTTCGGTGCCCTCGTACTTGATGGCTAGGTGCACGGCTTCCTCCAAGGTCTGGGCATCCCCTCTGGCGGTCAAACGCTGTATCTTCTCGTCCGCAATCATCTCGATGAACGCCTTCTTCATGAGACGATCCTTCAACTTCCCCTCTGCGTCGGGGTAGGCCAGGGTGAACAGCCGTCTACACACGTCACCCAACTCCTGCAGACTCTCTTCTGGCTTCTGGCGACGCTGTGCTAACTCCATGGCGTGTTTCTCGGCCTGGTCATCCGATGCGTAGCGCTGGTCAAGAACCCTGACGATGTTTCGGTACGAGGATCTCTCTGCTGCACCACCCGCTGGGCTCCTCCCTTCATAGCCGCGATAAGGCACAGGCTTTTCTCGCTGTCGCTCCACTTGTTGAGCTTCGCTGTCGCCTCGAAGTGCATGCGATAATCCACCCATGACTCGCTCACCCCGTCAAAGCGGTCCACTCGGGCGTTTCGCCAGTGCTCGGATGTCTTCGGCCGTTGGGGCTCGCCCGTTCCCTCTGCCCGTGCTGCCATGGCCCGCTGCGTCTCCGCTATCGTCTTCAACGTTCCTCCCATCAGGGCGGCCATGTCTGCTATCACCTGTTCCATACCAATCGGCTCCCTCTCTCGCGGTGACTCTGTACCTCGGGCCGGGGCTGTCGTCCGCCCTGCCCCCACAATTCCCTTCCTGGGAAAGTCAATCACCCCGGAGCTGCTACTGGCTAACGGCACTTCCATCATGGGCACCGTAGTGTCCAACGAGGCGTTGACCGCTCCTCTTCTACTCGCCGAGGGATGGCCTGGTGGTGCTCGTGTACCGCAATCAGCTTCTGTCCTCTGCTCGGCTCTGGAGGTCACCCGCTCCCCTGTGACGTCACGGCACGGTCGATCTGGCGCCACCGACTCTGCATCTGACGACGAATCTCCCGCCTCTACCTTGCTCTCTCTCTGAAGAACCGCGTGTCTCTCAGCTACCGGTCGCTCGGACGGCCACTCTGTCTCTCGGGTTGCACCAAATGAACGATCTGCTGACATAAAATCGTCCAAACGGGCACCCGAGATCTGTTCTCTGAAAGTTTTAACGGTTCGCTCAGGCGTAAGAAAGGTTCGCTCAATGCGTAAGGAATCGGTTCGCTCAGGCGTAAGAAAGGTTCGCTTTATGCGTGGTTTGGACGATAATTCTGTGTCTTGAGGTGGACTCAATGCCACTTTTGGTGAATGTTCTCGCCCAAACTCCGATCCCGATCTGTTGGCCGCCGCCATCGCCAGTGACTGCGCCGCCAGCCACGGCTGCGTGATGTCTACCCCCTCGAGCCGCAACGCACCGTCCGCCTGTTCCTCCACCACCTCGACAATTTGCTTTCGTTCCGCTTCACCTTCCATCCCCACTGATTATTACTACCAACTGTGAGTTCGTTCCGACATAAAGTTTCGAGAATTTCGCCGATAGTGCTAAACACTATCCCACCGCTGTCACCAAAGAAGAGTGTGCTATATGTAGCGGAATGGATCCCTGGCCGAAGGGATGATCCGACTGACAAACAGAATCACCTTACTTAAATAAAAGGTTTCTTAGTTCTCTCTTGAAATGAAATAAAGCTCAGTTGGGTTTTCTGACTCTTACAATAACGCTTAGCGAAGGTTGGGGATGGATGTGGTGTTGAAGAGAAGACGGGACGAGCAAGTATAAATCAACAATACAGTTTAATCATCACAGTACAATATACATACCACCGCACTCGTTCTCTATACAGCAGCACCAACACAATAAGTCCACTCTATGTAAATGACCATCTCAACATCACAAGTCCACAAAAAGTTTTTGATCTCTCTAATCTCTGGTCTCAATGTCTGGTAAATCCGGATGTAAATACACACTCTGCTCAGCTACAGTTCTTCTCTATGCTGTCATCATAATCCTCTCTATATACACATAATAATCCGTGAACAGCTTCAGTCTCTTTCTGGCTACTTGACCTTGTAATCGTTACTCTCTGGGTAGTCTAAATCCAGCTCTCAAGCACCTTAATCCGTCTGTAAACACCTCTGTCGTTAACTCTACTTCTACTCTACTCTAACTCTAATCTAAGACTTCTCACTTCAACGATCTATTCTAGACTGACGTGATTTGAACCTAACCTAGTTTCCCGCCCTTCCTTCCAATCGCACGCGCGGTACATCAATCGTTGAGGCCGCACGAGCGCTACGTCACAGAGCACTCGAAATAACTAGATACTTTGTCGCACGTCTAAATGCTAGGCTCTGCGAAGGCGGAGACCCAGCTTACAATAATAGAAGTGACGGAACATGACCTGTTTCTTAGCCCTGGGGTCATTCCGTCACACAATTAGACCAAGAAAGCTTGAGGTAGCAAAACTAAATGCAACAAATCAAAATATCAAGAAGTATATCAAACATATATTACAAAACGAGAAATCATATTCACTGTTATGATAAAGCTTTAAGGAGGTCTCGCACATAGAGGACTCATTCTAGGAACAGGAAAACTGATACGCAACTCAGGTACAGAGGGGGGCGCATACGCTCGTTATCAAAATTTAAAAATACCCATAAAGCACTCATTCATGGCCAAAAAAGCACCCTTATTTTGATAAAAACGCTGGCTTTTTTCAGTAAATAAACACCCTTTCTTTTATCAAAACACTGACATTGGATGAACGGGAACACGTATTTTAACTTTAGATTTTATAATCCTCTGCCTGTTTAGCGGCAGCAAGTGGCGGCAGCAAACTCGAAAGCCCAGTCACTTCTGGAGTCCCTCGGCGTCAGGGCCGCGTATATTTCGTGGATTGTAAGGGATTTTCACCCCCCATAGTACTTCGTATCTGCATGTGTACAAAAACTACCCTTCTTTTACAAAATCGCGGACATGCGGAGGTCTTTAAAAAACCTTCTTCCGCGAAATACGTAACGTGGGTGCGGCCCCCCTCTGTACCTGTGCACCTCCCCCCCCCTCTCAGGACTTTCTTAAAACATACTACATATACCTTAAAATTCTTGACGATAGCTCTCACTAAATTGTATGAGATCAAGTTTTGATTATGTTTCAATTGCGAGACATCCAGAGAACACTACTACTACGAATGATTATTAACTAGTTTATTGGTATTGCGCCCTTTCCTCTTAGAATGCTCAAACGCACAATAAAATAGTCAGTGTCCAAATGTGTATGGTCCATATCTTAAATGAATAAAAGAATGGCTATATATCGAGAGACCAATTACTATATGCCCTATAGTGAAGACCTGGCTACCACAGAGACTCTGGCTTAAGTGTGACGTCACTAGGAGACAAAGACCAATCATGAAGGCTCTCGTATCGCCAGTTTATATTACAGAGAAACTTTCGCAGCAACATGCGCAGAAAACGACTTTTGGGCTATTGGCCGCAGCCACCTTGTTCAGGTTGAGCGGCTGGTTTCATATCCACTTGTTTTTATACATCTAAGTCCATACGTGGAAATAACCTCCCGTCGAAATAGGATTGTTTTCAGTTGTCTTTAACTTTTTGCACGCTATCAGCAGCCTTGATGTTGTCTGAAATGTCCTTCACTCGAGAGGCGGAGGAGGACGAGGATCATATCCCTCAGGCTGGTTCAATTCACATGGAATAAATGTGGTTAAAACCAGAGAACAGTTATCCTCATCTATTATTCAATATCATTTCGCATTATAGAGGACGAATGCAAGCCTGTCATGATGTTGCAAACAACGTTGTGCCCTATGATTGTTTATGCTGAGGGATTGTTAAGACCAGAAAGATTGATACGTTGAGAATGACTTACTCTCCACCAGGGACTGGTTTTTTTTCGTTTGTTTGTTTGAGATCCGTAACCGCATTTTTCCAACGGGGTCAATTCCCGAGGGAGGACCTACGGAGATCACCCCTATCACCCAGGCCACTCGTCACCCCCAGGCCTTGTCTCACTTTCTGTTCCCTCTCCCCCCGTACTTTTGTCATGCATCTTGCATCAGGTCCGTACCCTCCCATGTCTTCCTGTCCTGTACATATAACCTATCGAGTCTCTGGTCTGTCCCTTCCTTGTTTTCCTGTCCTACACACATATTCAAACCCCACAGAAAGGTACCCCTCAACACACATCAAAACCCCACATACAAACTGTGTTAATTCATTATTTCAATAAACATACAATTAAAACAAGCAGTGTACCACTACCTCGTCTCCCCTCATGTATCCTCCGTGCCTACCTGTTCCAGTGCCCCTCATTTACACCAGCGACGGACTCCCTTCCCCTTAGCCGCTTAGTCTGAACCAACATCAACTGTGTTAGATAAAGGTAACAAACATATATGTACACAAGCACACCCCTATCACCTCTTCCCTTCTTCATCATTTTCTTCCCCTACCCTCTTTCCTTCCAGTTTCTCCCTCTGCCCCCCCTTGTTTTCGCTCCCCTTTTCACCTCCTTTTCCCTCTTATCATCCTCTTTTCCATGCTCTTTCCTTCTATCATCCTCTCCTCTCTTTCCCCCTGCTTCCCTGTCACTTTTATCTCCATCTTCTGCCTCTTTTCCCCCCTTCTCCATCCTCCTCCATTGCTTCTCTTTCTTTCTCTCCTCCCTCCCCTTTGCTCCTTATCATTCCCCCCCCCCCCTTCTCTACTTCTACTCTCCCCCGGGGAGGGCCTTTTTCCCTGGAAATTCTTCAGCTCTATCTGCTTCCTGTCTTTCACCCTCTTTTGTCCCCTCTTCTACTCTCTTCCAACCTTCGTACTCTTTTTCCCCGCTCCCATTTTTCTCTCCATCTCTCTTCTCCATTCTCATACCTCCTGTTCCCTCTCCCCTTCTTTCTTCCCTCCTTGCTTATTTGCCCCATCCATTGCCTTTTTCTTCCCCTCCCTAGCTTCTTGTTCCCACCACACTCAGTCCTTCGACACAAGCCCCACACGTAAAAATGATCTTTTCTTCATTTTTCACTGTCACGGTCCAAACTATCCCCACTAATACATTGTTTATATCTACCACACTCTACTAAAAACTCTTCTACCCCCTACCCACCATCTCTACTATTTCTCCTACTCATTTCTCTCACAAAAACAATCAAAATTCCAACAAACAATCAACCTTTCCTACATGTGTTTATTTGTCTCTGCGGTCTACCTGAACAGGTATTACGGTCATGTGGCGACCTCTATCGGACGAAACACAACTCACAGAGCTGTGACCCAACCTCCTGTTGTCAAATGACGTCACTCTATATACAGCGGCCATTTTCATACCAATCCGTCCCGGATGAAAACAACCTGTAATTTATTCCAGGTGTGTCAGGAATTACCCTCGCCACCCCGCCATGGACAGGTAAGCACCTGCATTTCACGACTAAAGGGCATCTTAGTCTCCTGGTGTTCTATGCAGGGGAGAAAACCATCTAAAAATTCAGAAAACATGTTATTTGTTGGTGATTTGCACGGCGGCTGGCAGCCAGGTAACCCCTCCTCCTCCTCTCTGTCAGTCTATGTTGGTGGAGGCATGGTGTCCACTGGCTCGCTGTCAGCCGTACTGTTGGAAACGTACCTTACAATGCCAGCAAAAGGGGGGATCTGAGGCATGGTGAATGTGCTCATTGACTTGGCAGTCGTTTACTTAAAGTTAGTTTCCTTACTTTCCTACTTCAACGTTTTAATTAAATTTAAGAGCATTAAATCACTGGGTATGGTCTATGGATGGCCAATACACACACACACACACACACATAGGGTATGTGAATAACGTTCTTGTAAGTGGTACCAAAGCTATAACCGGAGACATGAAACTCTAATCTATACTTCCTCGTTCTAGACCAGAACAACAGGCACCACAGTGTAAATCCAGGGACATATCCAGTCATTCTAGATGTATGGGGTTTGATCTGTATGGGAGTTGTGGTGGGGGTCATTATCTACATCTAGGAGTAAATATTCCTGTACATATTGGTTTGAAGCATAATAAACCTATATATGGCACCACACACTCACACAGTCTGTTGTCTGAAAGTCCTGCAATTATATGTGGTGAGCCCTCTAGCTGTTGTAGTACCATGGGCCACCTATAGATGGCTCCACACAGTGTCCTGTCTCAGAGTCCTGCAAGTATGTAGTGAGCACTCTGTTGTAGTATCGTAGATCACCTATAGATGGCACCACACAGTCAAGCCTGTCACAGAGGCTGCAAGTATGTTGAGCACTCTGTTGTAGTACCATGGGTCACCTATAGATGGCACCACACAGTTTGTCCTGTCTCAGAGTCCTGCAAGTATGTAGTCAGCACTCTGTTGTAGTATCATGGGTCACCTATAGATGGCACCACACAGTTTGTCCTGTCTCAGAGTCCTGCAAGTATGTAGTCAGCACTCTGTTGTAGTATCATAGATCACCTATAGATGGCACCACACAGTCAAGCCTGTCACAGAGGCTGCAAGCATGTAGTGAGCACTCTGTTCAGGTAAACCTTACTTCACTAAAAAGTAGGTATGAAAGAACAAATCTGACCAGCCTCCTACACCCACCATGGCATGGCAGGCACCAGAAATAATGATCTCCTGGGTGCTACTACCTGCTTTAAATGAAGTGTGCCAGTGAGCTGTCACATTATCATGCACATGATGAGGGGAATCAATGGGTCTCTGTCGAGCCAGGACTCATCCAGCCTGTCTTCTGGACAGACAGTTTTACTGGAAAACTTTTGCAGACATGCACACATTTCTCTAGAGAATTTTTGAAAAACAATTTTTGGGGGGAGATAACTGAACCTTTTTCTGAGAAACCATTTCCTAGACATGACTGAAATTGTGTAAATTGACCTTTTTGACATAACAAGCTTACATATGTAACTGGTTTAAGGATTTGAAGTAGCTGAGTACTTAGTTAAATCTGGACCAGCAGAAATGTCAGTGATTGCTGTTTTAGATAGAAGCTGGCTAAGCTAGCCTTTCACAAAAAATAGGTGAAGGGGAATTTCATTGTTTTTCAATCAATTACGGCATTAATTATCACCTCATAAGATTCTTCTAAAATATATGTTTAACTGCCTTCAAATTGGTTTTCCAGATTTTTATCATTTCTAATGTACTGGGACAAATGCAATGTAAAATATTTTAGAATTTGCATTTAGAATATGGAATGAAAAGGCTAAGCCAGAAGTTTAAATAATTGAAAACAAGTGTCTTTTTGTAGTGCAAATCTCAAGCTCAACTTTTTATTTAAAGGAAGTAAGAGTTTTTAAGCCTACATAAAATCTGTGCAATTGGTTTTAACTGATACAGAACCATAGCATCCAGAAGACAAGCATATATCTGTCTCCTCCTGGTGACCAACTGGAGAACTAAATATGAATACCCTCACAACTGACTTGCTTCATATTTTGTCATTTTAATAGAACTTTCATGTGATATATTTGTGCCCCTGGCTTGCTGCCCTTTATATAAAGTCTCTAGATATTTTTCTACCATGTAGTGATTGCTCACCAAGCATTGCATCTCTTCACATATTAACATTAGATTTCTCGCTGGAAACCTCCTCAGGCGACCAGGCCGCAATTAAATATTGAAGTGACCTCGACCCTGCCTGATTAGTGATATGAGTCTTCAGGGACATTATATAGTTGCTATTTACCGGGTGAATTGATTCTTGCCGTTTCTAGTGCCAATCTTACCCGTGGTCTATGGACATTAGTCTTAGCAAGCAGCTACGCATCATTTGGTCACCTAGGAAACTCAAAAATCAATCACCAGGACAGCCCAAATTTCTTAAAATGTCAATTTTAAACAATGCAATTGAATTTTTTACCTCAATATAACTTCCATGACACTTTAAGATTGCCTTATTTCTATAAGAGAATGTATGGTTATGGTTGTAATCTGTGTATATTGTGGTCTCCCTTGCAAGATAGGATGCCCAAAGATTGCAATCGTCAACACATTTTGGCAGCCAGTTTGTGAATCCTGCTATGACCCCAGGTGCCTGTGGGCTTGATAAGTATGGGTCAGCCAGGGACTAGTAGCTTTTTCCTGATAGGGCCTATCTAAACTTGTTTGTTTCCTGTAACTCTACTTACCCTGCAGGGCTCGAAGGAGCCCAATTACATCTTCAAAAGCTACCTCAAGGTGCTATGTATAGAAACCACTACATCTTCGGGATCCCTGCAGAAATTTGAGGGAGCCACAGGAGAATTTTTAGGAAGCCTTGGGCTCCTGGCACCCCCTAATTTCGAGCCCTGCCCTTATTAGGAGTGGCCAACTAGGTTACTAGCCAAATTTTAATAGGCTGTTCCTCCCATAATATAAAAATGTTGGGTATTTGAATTGCATGGGAACTCACTGGCTTAGATGAAGGGAACATGGATTGGTCCCCACACAAATTACCATAGGGCCCATTGTAAAGCCCTAGACACACCTAATCTTGCCTTGGTGCGAAGTCACTGTATTTATTGTATTTGTTTACATCATAGAGGAGGTTGCTCACACACATGCGCAGAACGCCCCTCTTGAGTGGTTCTCATCCACACCTGGGCTAGGAGTTGTGCTGAAGCTGTTGAGAGAGATCTGCTGGTTGTGTATTTGGTGATGGACATTCGTGTCATAAGGCAGGTAGACCTCTCGGTTTTGGCACTTTTAAAGCACTCGACTGATAATGATATCTGCAGGGACAATACTGACCTGGAATTCAATTCACACCCCTTATGGTAAAGCAGATAATAACAGAAAATTATATTAAATGCTAAATTCCCTATCTAACAAACAAAACAACGGTTATTTTCAGTCCTACGAAATGGTGAATTTAGAGGTAATTTGGAGCCCTTTTATGGTTTTAGCTTCTGCTTCAGGAGTACTATATAGGATGAACACCAATATGTCACAGTCCCAGCCATATTTTATTTTTATTTTGCATTATTATTGTCCAAATTTGAACAAATTAGCCACCAGTATGAGTAGGGTGAGGTTAGGACTAGGACTACATTTACACTGTTCAGTATTTAAATGGGCTTCATGTTTGGACTTGCATGGAAAGTGTTAAGTGTGTTTCTCTGTTATGTGTACATGTTTCCAGGGCTGGCTGTATTCACCGCCTGAAGTCAGCAGATATTGTATCTCATACTCATGGAAATGTTCTGTGGGGAACAGCTTGCGTGAAGCACATCTGACAGAATTGCAAATTTTACAAAATATTGAATTTGATGG
Source organism: Maea johnstoni (assembly GCA_963942565.1). Taxonomy (NCBI): domain Eukaryota; kingdom Metazoa; phylum Annelida; class Polychaeta; order Spionida; family Magelonidae; genus Maea; species Maea johnstoni. The sequence goes on along the minus strand of OZ012694.1, from coordinate 43,676,284 downwards.
GTAAGCCCTGCACTAGTGTAGTATTTACAAACAATAACAGTGTGAGGTATCCACTGAGTTTCACTCACACAAACCCACCTCCACATTTTGTAGATAAATGATTTGTCTTTTACCAGCACAGAAGAAGCCATGTTCTAGGATATTGAGAGAGTAGACTCAGTAGAGGCTCTTCCCCAAATAAACAAACAGGGTCGGTGGAAGACCACATGATTTTTGAAATCTTACAGTTTGTATAGTTAAGGCACAGTTTGGCTGAATTTATCCTCAGGATGTATCCTTTATGTCATTTAACTAGGGGCGGAAAGGTATATACCAAGGAAGCCAATTCATATTAGACCCAGTGCGCAGTAGGCACATTCATGTGTTACCCAGCGCAACCAACACTCCTGCAGTGTAATCCATGCTACACACGGGTCACGGGGCTATTTGGAATGTTGGGTAGTGGGAGGTTTAAAGTTGAAATTTCGATTCCTAATGGAACCTTTGGGTGGTGAGGGGGTTAATGTGGAATACCTATCCTTAGGGGAAAGTTGGGTAGTGAGAGGGTTAATGTGGAATTCGCTTCTCTAGGAGAATCTTGGGTAGTGAGAGGGTTAATGTGGAATTCCTATCCCTTGGGGAATGTTGGGTAATGAGAGGGTTAATGTGGAATTCCTATCCCTTGGGGAATCTTGGGTAGTGGGAGGTTAATGTGGAATTCCTATCCCTTGGGGAATGTTGGGTAGTGAGAGGGTTAATGTGGAATTCCTATCCCATGGGGAATGTTGGGTAGTGAGAGGGTTAATGTGGAATTCCTATCCCATGGGGAATGTTGGGTAGTGAGAGGGTTAATGTGGAATTCCTATCCCATGGGGAATGTTGGGTAGTGAGAGGGTTAATGTGGAATTCCCATCCCAAGGGGAATGTTGGGTAGTGAGAGGGTTAATGTGGAATTCCTATCTCTAGGGGAATGTTGGGTAATGAGAGGGTTAATGTGGAATTCCCATCCCAAGGGGAATGTTGGGTAGTGGGAGGGTTAATGTGGAATTCCTATCTCTAGGGGAATGTTGGGTAATGAGAGGGTTAATGTGGAATTCCTATCCCTTGGGGAATCTTGGGTAGTGGGAGGTTAATGTGGAATTCCTATCCCTTGGGGAATGTTGGGTAGTGAGAGGGTTAATGTGGAATTCCTATTCCATGGGGAATCTTGGGTAGTGGGAGGGTTAATGTGGAATTCCTATCCCAAGGGGAATCTTGGGTAATGAGAGGGTTAATGTGGAATTCCTATTCCATGGGGAATCTTGGGTAGTGAGAGGGTTAATGTGGAATTCCTATCCCAAGGGGAATCTTGGGTAATGAGAGGGTTAATGTGGAATTCCTATTCCATGGGGAATCTTGGGTAGTTTGAGGGTTAATGTGGAATTCCTATCCTTAGGGGAATGTTGGGTAGTGAGAGGGTTAATTTGGAATTCCTATCCTTAGGGGAATCTTAGGTAGTGAGAGGGTTAATGTGAAATTCATATCCCTAGGGGAATCTTAGGTAGTGAGAGGGTTAATGTGGAATTCCTATTCCATGGTGAATCTTGGGTAGTGAGAGGGTTAATGTGAAATTCCTATCCTTAGGGGAATGTTGGGTAGTGAGAGGGTTAATTTGGAATTCCTATCCTTAGGGGAATCTTAGGTAGTGAGAGGGTTAATGTAAAATTCATATCCCAAGGGGAATGTTGGGTAGTGGGAGGGTTAATGTGGAATTCATATCCCAAGGGGAATGTTGGGTAGTGGGAGGATTAATGTGGAATTCCTATCCCTTGGGGAATCTTGGGTAGTGAGAGGGTTAATGTAAAATTCATATCCCAAGGGGAATGTTGGGTAGTGGGAGGGTTAATGTGAAATTCATATCCCAAGGGGAATCTTAGGTAGTGAGAGGGTTAATGTGAAATTCATATCCCAAGGGGAATGTTGGGTAGTGAGAGGGTTAATGTGGAATTCATATCCCAAGGGGAATGTTGGGTAGTGGGAGGGTTAATGTGGAATTCATATCCCAAGGGGAATCTTGGGTAGTGAGAGGATTAATGTGGAATTCCTATCCTTTGGGGAATGTTGGGTAGTGAGAGGGTTAATGTGGAATTCATATCCCAAGGGGAATGTTGGGTAGTGGGAGGATTAATGTGGAATTCATATCCCATGGGGAATGTTGGGTAGAGAGAGGGTTAATGTGGAATTCCTATCCCATGGGGAATGTTGGGTAGTGAGAGGGTTAATGTGGAATTCCTATCCCTAGGGGAAGGTTGGGTAGTGAGAGGGTTAATGTGGAATTCCTATCCTTTGGGGAATCTTGGGTAGTGAGAGGGTTAATGTGGAATTCCTATCCCTTGGGGAATGTTGGGTAATGAGAGGGTTAATGTGGAATTCCTATCCCTTGGGGAATCTTGGGTAGTGGGAGGTTAATGTGGAATTCCTATCCCTTGGGGAATGTTGGGTAGTGAGAGGGTTAATGTGGAATTCCTATCCTTTGGGGAATCTTGGGTAGTGAGAGGATTAATTTGGAATTCCTAACCCTAAGGGAATCTTTGTTAGTGAGAGGGTTAATAAGGAATTCCTATCCTCCTGAAGGGGAATATTAGGCAGTGAGAGGGTTAATTTAACATTTCTGTTAGTCCTACAGGCAATAGAGTGAGCGCAGTAGTGAACGAATTAGTTATCATTTCCGTGATTTCATCCAACTCCAAAGAAGATCTTAGGTAGTGAGAGAGTTAATCCAACATTTTATCTTATCCTAAAGCTGATGTTTAGTAGGGAGAGAGAGTTAATATGGCTTTCTCGTCCAATCCCAAAGGAGATTTATGGTAGTGACATGTTTGCTGCAACATCTCATTCAATTCCTATGGAGATCTTGGATAGTGACAGATTTGCTGCAACATTTTATTTGATTTCCAAGGCGTTGTTGGGTAGTTGGAGAGTCAATGTGACATATCCCTGCCACAGAAGGTCTTTCATATGTTAAGCTGTAGTAAGGGAAGAGTGGGTGATGGAAGAGCTGTAGTAAGGGAAGAGTGGGTGATGGAAGAGCTGTAGTAAGGGAAGAGTGGGTGATGGAAGAGCTGTAGTAAGGGAAGAGTGGGTGATGGAAGAGCTGTAGTAAGGGAAGAGTGGGTGATGGAAGAGCTGTAGTAAGGGAAGAGTGGGTGATGGAAGAGCTGTAATAAGGGAAGAGTGGGTGATGGAAGAGCTGTAGTAAGGGAAGAGTGGGTGATGGAAGAGCTGTAATAAGGGAAGAGTGGGTGATGGAAGAGCTGTAGTAAGGGAAGAGTGGGTGATGGAAGAGCTGTAATAAGGGAAGAGTGGGTGATGGAAGAGCTGTAGTAAGGGAAGAGTGGGTGATGGAAGAGCTGTAATAAGGGAAGAGTGGGTGATGGAAGAGCTGTAGTAAGGGAAGAGTGGGTGATGGAAGAGCTGTAGTAAGGGAAGAGTGGGTGATGGAAGAGCTGTAGTAAGGGAAGAGTGGGTGATGGAAGAGCTGTAATAAGGGAAGAGTGGGTGATGGAAGAGCTGTAGTAAGGGAAGAGTGGGTGATGGAAGAGCTGTAGTAAGGGAAGAGTGGGTGATGGAAGAGCTGTAGTAAGGGAAGAGTGGGTGATGGAAGAGCTGTAATAAGGGAAGAGTGGGTGATGGAAGAGCTGTAGTAAGGGAAGAGTGGGTGATGGAAGAGCTGTAATAAGGGAAGAGTGGGTGATGGAAGAGCTGTAGTAAGGGAAGAGTGGGTGATGGAAGAGCTGTAGTAAGGGAAGAGTGGGTGATGGAAGAGCTGTAGTAAGGGAAGAGTGGATGATGGAAGAGCTGTAGTAAGGGAAGAGTGGGTGATGGAAGAGCTGTAATAAGGGAAGAGTGGGTGATGGAAGAGCTGTAGTAAGGGAAGAGTGGGTGATGGAAGAGCTGTAGTAAGGGAAGAGTGGGTGATGGAAGAGCTGTAGTAAGGGAAGAGTGGGTGATGGAAGAGCTGTAGTAAGGGAAGAGTGGGTGATGGAAGAGCTGTAATAAGGGAAGAGTGGGTGATGGAAGAGCTGTAATAAGGGAAGAGTGGGTGATGGAAGAGCTGTAGTAAGGGAAGAGTGGGTGATGGAAGAGCTGTAGTAAGGGAAGAGTGGGTGATGGAAGAGCTGTAGTAAGGGAAGAGTGGGTGATGGAAGAGCTGTAATAAGGGAAGAGTGGGTGATGGAAGAGCTGTAATAAGGGAAGAGTGGGTGATGGAAGAGTTGGTAGTTGGAGAGTCAATGTGACATATCCATGCCACAGAAGGTCTTTCATATGTTAAGCTGTAGTAAGGGAAGAGTGGGTGATGGAAGAGTTGGTAGTTGGAGAGTCAATGTGACATATCCCTGCCACAGAAGGTCTTTGATATGTTAAGCTGTAGTAAGGGAAGAGTGGGTGATGGAAGAGCTGTAATAAGGGAAGAGTGGGTGATGGAAGAGCTGTAGTAAGGGAAGAGTGGGTGATGGAAGAGTTGGTAGTTGGAGAGTCAATGTGACATATCCATGCCACAGAAGGTCTTTCATATGTTAAGCTGTAGTAAGGGAAGAGTGGGTGATGGAAGAGTTGATGCAGCACTTCCTCCCATGCTGGCTCTAAGGAGGTGCTGCTGGGTGTCTGGATGTTAATGTTACATTTCCTTGAGTGTCATTTGAAGCTTTATTTGTATGATCAGGTGCAGAGCGATCAATAACACAGATGACAAGCAAAATATCACAGGCCGTTACCGCGGCAACTCAGCATCAGAGACAGTAGCAGCAGGCAGAGCCCAGAGGCAACATAGCTATACACAGACAAATTAGTACCTACCTCAAAAAGTCACTCATGACAGCCTTGCAGGAAGGGGGGGGGGGATTGTTTGGTGTAATAAAACAAATATTAATACATGGCAGTGGGGGTAACATGACAGAATGGATCACCTCAGGAGGATGGTTTCCTGAGGGCCCGAACCGAGGGAAAACCTCCATTCGGGATCCATTCTGTCATGTTACCCTCTCTGTCATGTCATATTTGTATTTAGTATTGGCCCTCAGGTGGCTCAACCAACATTTGCTGTTCCTGTCAGCGATACATACAAGGGACTTATATGTAAGGGGTTATAGTTTCTTCTTGAAGACGGTCGAAGATTTACCTACTAGTTTCTTCACTCAAAAGCTAGGGAAATGAGTTGCATGTACTAATTTTTATGATTATGAGTTATACTTAGTATTTTATGTTCAAGTGACAGGATCTAGATAGTGGAGGGAATTAAGTCTTACTAGCCTGTTGATCAGGTGACCAGACACATGAAGACATAAAGACTTTCAGTAAAGACCTCTGTCCTTAAAGACTACGTTTGAGTCACAGGAGCAGTGATCTTTTCTGGCAGGTACAGGTCTGGTTGTGATTCAAGCACAGAATGCTGGCAACATGCAATCTGCCACCAATAAATCAAGATATGGTCATGCAATCTCAAACAGCCTGAATGATCCTGAATCCCTCGGGGAGGGGGGCTATATATGGAGAACTCTTGCCCCTGACAGTCTGATGATCTTACAGAACTATTCGGCTCTGATGCAGGCGATTGCAATGGAGCAGTTCTAGGAGAATCTATTTATAGCTCTTACTGGCACCAGGAGATGTCCAGGACATGACACACACCTTTCTGGTTGTATCTCTTCAAATCTCATATTTTAATCTGACACTCATCAGCAGGTAATATATTGATGATCCGGTGTGGTGGGCGATGCCTTTGGATGAAGCAGCACTGGCATCAGTAGCAGATGGCCGGGCGCGATATCTATTGTTCTACATCATGCTATGATGGGGAATGTTGTGTAGTGAAATATTGATATCATTCACCAGGTGGAGTTTCCCCTGGTGCTAATCTGGGTCAACTCGCATAGCTAATGAGGTAAAGCGTGCTGTGGATGTGTACTGCATGCAGCAGGTATGTGTATTGCACAGATCTGTACTGTATTGATTGATGGGAGCATTGTCATGGGCTTTGATACCTGGGATTCCATGGGACAGAGCGACCTATTGAAACCTAATACACATGGGAAAATATCCTAGGGTGGGATGCCAGTATCTGTTCCTTAGAAACAATGCTGTATTTAATTCCACAAGTAAACAAACTAGAACTTTTTATCTATTGTGCAATTTATTTTGCTGATTTATCTATGAAAGAAAAGCATTATATTTGTTTTATGTGAGGGTAATATTTTCCTTTTGAACGGCTCAAACATTTGACCTTGTCTCAACATGAATGTGATGACTAATATTTCTGACCATGTTATTCCAAATCAAGAGAATAAAACAAATATGGTGGTTCTGATTCTGGGAAAAAAAACATTCGGTGGGGGTTAAAGCCCCCCCCCCCCCCCCCCCCCCCCCCCAAAATCCTAGTAGGAGGGGAGGGCTATTAAGACTATCGATGATTACCTGAATATCTATATTTGCCCCCGCAGACTCATAATTCCGCAAGTATGGTAACTTGAACCCCCTGCAATACAAACCGTTTGTATTGTAGCCCTCAGCTGCAATACAAACAGTTTGTATTGCATACTTGACAATACAAACGGTTTGTATTGTGGAGCTGACAATACAAACAGTTTGTATTGCAAGCCAACTACAATACAAACAGTTTGTATTGCAAGCCAACTACAATACAAACAGTTTGTATTGTCGATGACAATACAAACCGTTTGTATTGTGGGTGGTAACTTGAACCACCTGCAATACAAACGGTTTGTATTGTCTATGGTAACTTGAATCCCCTGCAATACAAACCGTATGTATTGCTGAAATTGAGTGGTTCAATACAAACGGTTTGTATTGTAGGCATTTGTAGCACTCATTACTTTGATGGCATAAGTACCTTGAATGGAAGATGGTGAAAGGTACAGTGCATATTTACAAATATAAATTGGTCAATTATTAAGAAGGCTTAGGAAATACTTTTTCAGGTGTACATGTATATCTATTATGATTATAAAACTATATATGTACTTTATTATGATATTAAAACTATCACTTGTGAGTATTTAGCTCTTTTGTGAGGATGTGGTGGCTCTGAAAAGAGCCGTTGGGGGTACATGTATGACTGATACATGTATAAGTTGCGGCTAGGAATTTTTTCTCTGATAGCCTTGTCAACTGTTTCCAAAACCATGTCGACCAGGCAGTCACTTTGCCTATCAGGGACTTGATAGTTCTCAACCTGGGAATCATCATAACAGTGAAGTTTCAAAACAGTTGTCAAAACTATGATGGAAATTTGAAGTTATTTTATGCTTGATCAATGACTGTGCTTAGCCCATCAGTTATTGATTATAATCCATTGTGTAAGGTGTAATTGTCTCAGCTACCCACCTAGTTGTGCTATTGGTACAAGCTGTTATGTATGCTTTCTTAAGATAGTCTTATACATGCTATGATATAAAAACAAAGTGTGGACTTGATCCAGTGAGAAGAAATCATCACAACAGTGAAGTTTCATTATAATCCATTATGTAAGGTAGTGATGGGTCGATTAATCGTAAGCTCGATTAATTGGCTCGGCCCAGGCTGAGATGCGAGCGCTCGATCAAGTCTGAATTGGTCGAATAAAACGAGCGCTCGCTGACAAAACATGATCATCGAAAATGGTGAAAAAACACGCAAAATAGCGTGGCAATAAGACCCTTTCCCCTCTATTTCAATAATATGTAGTTCACTCCCGATCTCCCCGTACATCGTGTTGTGTATTTCACGGCAGTTCATTCGTGTTTTCATCGTGCAAGAATCCAAGATGGCGTGGGTAAACAAACAAAGAGAGACCTTTCCAATGCACACCAACCCATTCACCCATTACTCGGCCATTTCTTCTCCGATTTTCATGCGTTTTTTTTTGTTGTATTTCTCTTTCAGTTTCCCCTCTATTGGTCGACCATGGTCGATTAATCGCTCGAAAATTTCGGCGATTAATCGACCACGAAAATTTGGCCGACTCCCAACACTAATGTAAGGTGTAATTGTCCCAGCTACCTAGTACCTACCTTGTTGTACTATTGTTCAAAGCTATTTATTTGTGTTTTATTTGTTGTCTCTAGATAGTCTTATACATGCTATGACTTAAATACAGGAAGTGTCGGTTAATAAATTAACCATTATATGATCCTCCAGTCACTAAGTAAAACAAGTTTCAAAGCATTATAACCATGTTCATTGTTTTGAATTATGATCTGAATAAATTATCGAATTTGAATTAATTTTGTCTATTTACTTACCACACATGATATTTCATCCAGTCAGTCACATCACAATACATCCAGTTTGTATTGCAGTGCTGACTCACAGCGACAATACAAACCGTTTGTATTGCAAAGCCCTGAGAAATCTGAGTCAGGCCGACAATACAAACCGTTTGTATTGCAGCAGCTCACTCAAGAGCGCAATACAAACCGTTTGTATTGCAGGAGGCTAGGGGGTTCAAGTTACCATATTTGCCATAATTCCTCAGGGCCGATCTGAGCAGCAGGAGCAGGTCAAGAGCAGCACTCCTCTGACCAGGGGCTTAGCCGTAATGCGTCCAGCGTGTCATTTGGACACGCAGAACTCTGTTTTTTGACAGTTTGGACACCCAAAAGTTTATGTCAGAATTTGCTGAAGATGACTTTTCTTAGAAGATGTAGAAGCTGTAGTGTCACTTTTATAAGACACACAAAGCAGTATCTGGCCTAAAAAAGCAAAATCTGTAAAGGTATAGGGTCTATCTTATTAGTAGTATGTATTTTGTACCACACTGGACATGCAAAAGTCTATGAAACCTCTATTTGGACACCCTGTTTCCAAATATCGACCCTGCAGTCCTCTCCTGTGTTTGTTCTGGGAATATTGGGGGAATACATAGTGAAGCCTTAAGCAGAGGGAAGTGGATGTTATATGTTATTACTAATTTACATCACTTAATGGACCATGTCCACATTGTTTGGGGTCACCTAGCAACACACTAATTATCTTAGAGTTAGTGCACAGGCGTGTTTATTTACGTTAGATGTGTAGACATGTAGCTGTTGTTGACAGGGAAGTCCTGGTCCTGGAGGTATAACATATTCAGTTAACAATCATAAACATGCACATATTTACTTTTTCAGAAATATATCCTTATACATGCAATGTCAGAGGAAATTTGGGTGTACTGATGTGTGATTTGCTAAGTCCCAGGCAGACACCCTGATGGCTAAATGACACCCTGCTCTAAGGTGGCCTTGGGCGAGTGGTCTACCAGCTTATTCCTACTCTGAATAAAGCTGTAAAGTTTAATGCACTTTAAACTATTTCCTGTTTAAACATTGCATGCCATAGGCTGATTATAGGTTAATCCATGCACTCTGTGCTAGGAGTGGCTTATTAACCCCTCAGCTCTCAGTGCTCCATAAGGGAGGAGAAGTCTATTGCAGTTTAAAGTACATTGTAGTCTCACTCTGTGCTAGGAGTGGCTTGTTAACCCCTCAGCTCTCAGTGCTCCATAAGGGAGGAGAAGTCTATTGCAGTTTAAAGTACATTGTAGTCTCACTCTGTGCTAGGAGTGGCTTGTTAACCCCTCAGCTCTCAGTGCTCCTGGGGGGTGAATCTATTGAGGTTTAACATATTACTCGAAACAAATTTGCTCATTAGATTGATTGTTTAGGGTAACGTCCCTAGAAAAATAGGCTAGGTAGGTAGGTCATTTCATTTTATTAATAAATTTTTTATTTGTCCTTGCCAGAAAAAGATGCATATTTAAAAGATTATATGTTGTATATATATTATTAATGTATTGTGTTCTTGTCAAACCTTTTGAAAATCAACTCAAATTAAAGAATTATTGATAATAGTTCTCAAAATGAAACGGTGCTCGTTGGCATCAGTTCTTTACTTTCCATAAAAACATTAGGATCAGATGACAAAATTAGGGTAGGTAGGGTTAACCTAAAAAACCTTTTAGGCCTTATTCATGACAGTAAATGGTCACATAGAACTTTTGAAAGTCACTAAATACAACTTTCAACACTGAAGAGCACGCTTAAACTCCTATATTAAGCTGCAAGCCAGTGTATTATGTACTTCCTTAACCTAAATATCCCACTTTTATGTGTTCATTTCCATAAAAAAACCTGATTTTATACTCAGTTTTCTTCTACAAGGTGAACTCTGTGAGACTGTCTCTCTTTGTGTAACAACCCTTTGGATAGCTTACTTGATTTGACCTATTTAAATAGGTAAACCACCACCAGTGGATGCATTGGATTCTCAGGGGAGCAACTAAGCAGGAAGCACAGCCCAGCCCAGCCACATTCCGTAACGAGGACCCCACTTTTGGGGGATGCCCAACTGTAGGCTCTGTGCACATTTCCTGTGATGTCAGTATTCACTTATCTGGAGATGAGTAATTAATTATAATATCTACTTGCTTTGAGGAAACTAATGCTTTAACCCTAGAAGAGCAAGCACATTTTGATGTCAAACCTTTACTCTAGTATGAACATCACCACCAAGAGTGGGTATGATCAATACTATTGTATGCAGAGTCACAGACACTAGGCGTGCTGTTTGTATTGTTGTGTGAATGTTGTGGTGTACGGCTCACCGCCTCAGATGTGATTAACAACACAAGGCTCACAGTACCAGCACACGCCTCACTGAATCCCATAGTCATACAATCATAAACCACACATTGAGGGGATAAATCAAAACAAAGATGCAATGTATCATAATACTATCATTGTTGTATGGTTACCTGAATGTGCTCATTACCTCCAGGTAAGAGAGGGCAATAACAAAACGATTAGAAATAGTATTGACTTCCTATTGATAAGTGTGGTGATAAAGGATTCAAACAATGATAGGAAATGATTACGATGTTGTGGTGTATTTCATGTAGAATTGTTTTTATTAAGTCTGGAGCAGAATCGCTTTTAGATTGATAAGGCAAACAGTTGATCATGCAATCGGCTAATGGTTATAGTTGAAGCAATGGCCTAGCAATCACCTAATCCATCTACCTAATCTTTCAACTTTTCTTTCAGATAAGATTATTTACATAAAAACCGAATAAGCCAAACAGGTTTAACATACAGTGAATCTATAGCATGGATAATCCCTCCTTCAATTAGGTCTCTGTGAGAATTCAAGAATATCTTATGAAACCAGTGATTTCTATCATAACACAGTATTAATTTCCAGGGCTTTAGACTGTTAGTCGGTGAGGACCGTTTGTCCACTATTTCAATTGATGGCTCATATATCTACATTTGGAAGGGCAAGAAGGCTTGAACCTTTTCTGAGAGTCTGATATCAGTTCTAAATCCAACTCCCATGGGCTTAAATTTTGCCTGAACCAAAACAAAGTAAAGAAGATATTTGAAGGAGAATTGTTTGTTGGAACTCTTTCTAGAATACCCTTGGAGCTTACAAGTGGTCTGACGGACCCATACGGTTATATCTTGATAAGTTGATAGCAAAGCAATGTATTTGGAAATATTTCTCTGATTGTGTTTTATCCTGTTGGTTTTTTTCTCTCCTCAAACATCTTTTGAATTCTACACCAATTGGTGAGTTATGTTTGAAGATGCCTGACCATTCTGCACTCCAGATATATAGTTATTATTTGATTGTTTTGCAGGTCATCAGCTGTGAAGAATGTTGTTCCATTTCCCACCGAGTCGCGTAGATTACGAGACGGGTTTCTACTGAACCATTGCTGAGCCCACCGTAACCATGACAACACGCACCGCGGCGAGCGCCACGAGTCCCTCCAGCCAGCGGAGGCACTACCTGAAGGCGTTCCACCGCAAGGCTCAGCTCCTCCTGACGGACGACGACCGGGACTACCTCTACCACGTCCTCAAGGAGTACCAGACATACAAACAGGTCGACAAGCTCGTGCAATGTCTACGCTCAGCACTAGATACGCCCCAGAAGCTGGACTTATTACGGGAAATACGGCCACTCATTCCCAAGTCACACCTGACCCAATTCGATCGCCTGGCGCCGTACCACAAGATGGCGCACCCTGTAGTGTTGACGAACCACCGGCACGACCGCCGACACCATACAGTGGCGCACAGCAAACCCAAGTCTCGGACCCCCATAAATGGTAAGTTACTGTGGCACATACCAAACCCAAGTCTCGGACCCCCATAGATGGTAAGTTACAGTGGCGCACAGCAAACCCAAGTCTCGGACCCCCATAAATGGTAAGTTACTGTGGCACATACCAAACCCAAGTCTCGGACCCCCATAAAAGGTAAGTTACAGTGGCGCACAGCAAACCCAAGTCACGGACCCCCATAAATGGTAAGTCACTGTGGCACACAGCAAACTCAAGCCTTAGACCCCTATAAATGGTAAGTTACTGTGGCACATAGCAAATCCACGTCTCGGACCCCCATAAATGGTAATTTACAGTGGCCCATAGCAAACTCAAGCCTTAGACCCCTATTTAAATGGTAAGTTACAGTGGCCCATAGCTAGGGGTCCATACCTTTAAAATTATACGGTATGGTACAGTTCCGGTATTTTTTATACGGTTCCGGTATTCTAACGGTACCGATACTGGTTACTTTCTTTACTGGTCGATGTTTTCGATTCGATTGTCGCGCGCGGAAGTGCTTACAAAAGTGTGGTGGGGGCTGGACTAGCACCATGTAAAATACATAGCGTGGCCCTCTCCACACTTTTCCAAGTACTACAGCGCGTTAGTATCTATCGTAGTGCAGTTTCAATGGCGGCCGGCACTGGATGACGCGATCGCGAATTCGCGATGTATTTTCCCGCCAATCCCGCGTCTCTGCACTCTTTTCCGCCTTGCCTATATCAGCAGCGAGGCGGCTTAGTCATAGTACCGGTAAAAAAATACCGGCTACTAATTATACGTTTTTTACCGGTATTTTCGAGCGGAGTATCGGTACCCTCACGGTACGGCGGTACCGGTGTGGACCCCTACCCATAGCAAACTCAAGTTACAATTGTGCACAGCAATTACACAAGTCGCAGACCCCTATTTGTGGTATGAGTTACTGTAACCCATAACAAACCCAAGTCGCAGATCCCCATAAATGGTAAGTCGCGTAGCCCCGTAAATTTGATATTAGCGCTAGTTGTTTGTGGTATTTATGTGATGGTGTCTGGTGGACTGGGGTGTTTTGTGTGGTAGTTCTGAGATTGTCTGGCTGTGAACAGTTGTTTGTGGTATTTATGTGATGGTGTCTGGTTGACTGGGGTGTTTTGTGTGGTATTTCTGAGATTGTCTGACTGTGAACAGTTGTTTGTGGTATTTATGTGATGGTGTCTGGATGACTGGGGTGTTTTGTGTGGTATTTCTGAGATTGTCTGACTGCCCTTACCATACAGAAGCGCCATTCAAGTTGCTCTCCAGCAACAAGTAAGCAGGCCTGTAAGCAGGATTGTCTACTTATGGTTAGCGCCTTCGAAGCATTAAACAAGTATTACCTGCAGGCAGGCTATACTGCATACTTTAAACTTATCTCAATGAGAGAGACTGCTACGGGCAACACTGAAGCAGGAATATCGATCATTAAGCAGGAGTTTCACCGCTTGCTCTCAACCGCTAGTCTTGAAGCCATTTACCAGCGACAATGTAGCGTCCCGATATGCCAAAAGCGTAACGCTTTACAGCTGCTACAATAAAGCTTAACAGGCGCTGGACGTACCACAAGCGGTGATTCTCATAAGCGGTGAATAAGCACTTGCGCTGGAAATCATAGTTACCGCTTGCTGTGCCTACATCCATAAGCGATGTTTTCCGCTGATAGTGGTCAACTCTCTAGCAGCATCAGCAGCGACCAATAAGCGGATTCACCGCTTGCTCTCAGCTGGTAGATTCTAAGCCACATACTAGCGCCAATGTAGCGTCCCGATATGCCATAAGCGTAACACTTCAGAACAGCTTCATCAGTGCTTGATAGTCGCTAGGAGTCCCCAAGCGGTGATTATATATATATATATATTTATATTAATATATATATATATATATATATATATATATATATATATATATATATATATATATATATATATATATATATATATATATATATATGCATATATATATATATATGTATATATAGATATGTATACTTATATTATATGTATACATATATATGTTACATATATATATATATATATATATATATATATATATATATATATATATATGTATGTATGTATACATATATTTATCTCTCTCTCTCTCTCTCTCTCTCTCTCTCTCTCTCTCTATATATATATATATATATATATATATATATATATATATATATATATATATATATATATATATATATATATATATATATATAGCATATGAATTCTCACACACAGTAGGAATACCTCAAACTACTGGCAACTGGAATTCAACTCCCTAGAAGAAATGAAAAAGTAACTTACAATTCATTCTTCATTCTGATCGACCTTATTTCAATTGGTGCTTACATTTCACTTTCATAAGGGAAATTGTCACATGGAATCCATTCCTATCCCATCTAGAAAGAGAATAACTAAATACTTTTACAGTAAACAGTAATTTATTCAGAAAAATAACAGCCTGTCTACAACCATGCAGTATTTGGAGGCTGTCTCTATGTGGTGTAAAAAGGTGGTCTTGAAAAATGAATTATTACCATTGACATTGTGAAGTTCATGTTTATTCCTCAACCACAAATTACCCAAAATACTCACATATGTTGCTTCTAATAATTCACTCCATTGGACGGTACCACCCATCAAAAAATAATAATAATAATGAATTGATGGTAAATTAATAACAATAATAATAGTAAAAACAACAAAAACAACAACAATAATTATGATGATGATGAAGACAATGAATTAGTAGAATCATGTAAATGAAAAAAGTAGAAGAAAAATGAATAAATAAATAACAAATAGATAGAAGAAACAATAAATGAATAGATATTGAATGAATGAATGAAAAGGAAAAAAATAATCATTTAATTAATTATATAAATGGATATACAAATAAAACAAATACATAGGGAAGTATAAACATAAAATGAAAAAGATTTTATTAGAAAGGGCATAATACTCATGTATGTTGTTTCTAATAATCCACTTTTCATGGTACCACAAACTAAAAATAAATAAATAATAATAATAATAATGATAAAAATAACAATAATAATGATAAAGACGATAATAATAATGATCATAATAATAATAATAATAATAATAATGATAATAACAATAATAATAATAATAATAATAGTAATAAAAGTAACAATAATAATGAATAGAAACCAAAATGAAATAAAGAAAAAGTAAAATTAATAAATATATTATAGATACATAGATTAATAGAATAATATGTTTATCATAAACATTTCTGTAAAAATCAAAATGCATGGTAACAGCAGATATGACCACATGTCCTGATACGTCCATGTATGCATGCAACTCAGAACACCAAATATATGCCTGCTAAATCTTTCCCCAGTCAACTCAATGTATATCTTACTGGTCTGGAGACCTGATTAGTCACACAATAGTTGGCAAGGTTCTCTTATCCTGAATCATGGAAATACCCTGCAGATGGACACTCTGATAAAGTTGATGTAAAAAAGGGTAACACCCTATCCTCACCTTATACTTCATTACCATTGTCAGTTCCAATTCATTTCAGCATGTCCTTCCTTCAACAGCAGAGATATTCACCTGCTTTTTCGACTGATCTATAGCTTTAACTCTATCCTCTTCCCCTCTGACAAGTTTGTCCTAGTTAATTTTTCAAAAATCACAAACTCATACCATTTACAGAAGACGTCTCTATTGGTAAAACCATACCACCTCACATATGATGGCTAGTATACCACCGTCCACTCCAGTCGCCAACTGCCACAACTTTAAATTTTCTAGGGGCCCTATCTGGGTCAAGTGCTCTTGCAGGCCAATGATGCCAAGCCCTTTGCATTTTATGACTGTATAAATTCCTGCAGATGCAGGAGTGTGTGGTGTGTGTGTGTGAGTGTGGGGGGGGGGGGGGGGGGGGGGGGGGGGGGCTCTTAGCTCCATATCACACAGAAAAACTCTCAAGTCAGATAGGTAGTCGCTTTCTTAAGTCTATATCATCAGGCCTAGCAGTAATGGGCCAATTTCTTTTTATCTATGTAATATTTTCATCATCATCATCATCATCATCACCATTAATTTCATCATCAGAAGCTGAACATTTTCAGATATGGGTTCACCATGTATAGCTGAAGACAAGTAAAATCATACAAGTTTTCAGAGGAGTATGTATGTAAGCAAATTGAGCTAGAATTTAAACTAAGTTTGACAAGTATAATATTAAGCTTTTCATAAAAATCACTAAGTCTGGGAAGCGCCTATCAAGTAGCCTAGGTAGGGTTGCCAATTTTTCAAAGTTTTATAAGCAAGATATAAGTAGCTGAAAATAGCCCTTAAAATGATTAAGTCTCACAAGCAAGAAATAATCAACACAACAAGCGCCTAATAAGTATAACCAAGCTTTTTATAAAAATTCTAAGTTTGAGAAGCGTCTATTAAGTAACCCATCAAATGATTAAGTCCCACAAGCATTAAATAAGCCTCACGACAATCGCCCAATAAGTAGCCCCGCTTGGACAAGCGGCCCTGCTTGCATTTAATCGGGACAGTTTGAACCGCTAGTTTATTACTCGCTTAGCGCTTGTTTTATACTTGTACCGCTTCTGCTTGGTAAGGGTGTGAACAGTTGTTTGTGGTATTTATGTGATGGTGTCTGGTTGACTGGGGTGTTTTGTGTGTATTTCTGAGATTGTCTGGCTGTGAACATGTATATTGCATGCTGCCGCGAGATTGTGGATCTGCTCATGCTGACTCCTCCCTGCAGCTCTCGCCACACAGCCCCACAAGTATAGGCATGACATTTACTGATAGTACATACAACATAGTTAAACAAGCAATATTATTGGGGTTGAGATAATTTTATTCAGATATTTTGATTATTGTGGAAATGTTCCATTATTTGGGTCATTCTCTGGTTACTATTTTAAGGTATATCAGGCCTGCAGGAGGCTGTGGGCATGAAAAGGTTAAGCTGCTTTATATCATAACAAGAGGCAAATGTCACGAGCAGCGGCAGTTACTGTAATTGAGGACTAACCCAATCATGCTCAGTCTCACGGGATGAGTATCGCATCTAGATATACTCATGAAAATATGTATGCATTAAGTAAAAATAGGAGAAACATTTGAAGGAGTTTAATTTACACTTCTCCTTCAAATATTTTCTAGATGATGCTTTTGTCAGAAAGCTATCTCTGAAGTAGTCCAGCATCCCTTTGGGTGGCACCCCAGCCTGTATGGGTTAAACATGTTATAAGCCTGGAGAGAATACCACACAATTCTATCTCTGAAGTAGTCGCACATTATTTTGGGTGGCACCCCAGCCTGTATGGGTTAAACATGTTATAAGCCTGGAGAGAATACCACACAATTCTATCTCTGAAGTAGTCGCACATTATTTTGGGTGGCACCCCAGCCTGTATGGGTTAAACATGTTATAAGCCTGGAGAGAATACCACACAATTCTATCTCTGAAGTAGTCGCACATTATTTTGGGTGGCACCCCAGCCTGTATGGGTTAAACATGTTATAAGCCTGGAGAGAATATCACACAATCGTATCTCTGAAGTAGTCGCACATTATTTTGGGTGGCACCCCAGCCTGTATAGGTTAAACATGTTATAAGCCTGGAGAGAATACCACACAATCTTATTTCTGAAGTAGTCGCACATTATTTTGGGTGGCACCCCAGCCTGTATGGGTTAAACATGTTATAAGCCTGGAGAGAATACCTGACAATCGTATATAGATAGATAGATAGATAATCTTTATTTCAAGTCGGTAATAATTTTACATAGTAAACACGAGCTGCCAGGGCTCTTGGCCGACTAGGTATCTATCGTATCTCTTGAATCAGCAGGGAAAGCTAGTTCTGATTCCATGTAGATATCATACTCCAGGTACTCAGGAATGTCAGAATGGGTCAAACATGTTATAAGACTGGAAAGAATACCTGACAATCGTATCTCTTGAATCAGCAGGGAAAGCTAGTTCTGAATCCATGTAGATATCATACTCCAGGTACTCAGGAATGTCAGAATGGGTCAAACATGTTATAAGACTGGAAAGAATACCTGACAATCGTATCTCTTGAATCAACAGGGAAAGCTGGCTCTGATCGCATTTAGATATTATACTCTGCATGCTGAGGGATATCAGAATGGGTTAAACATGTTATAAGACTGGAAAGAATACCTCACAATCCTATCTCTGGAATCAACAGGGAAAGCTAGCTCTGGTCTCATTTAGATATCATACTCTGCATGCTGAGGGATGTCGGGATGGGTCAAACATGTTATAAGACTGGAAAGAATACCTCACAATCCTATCTCTGGAATCAACAGGGAAAGCTAGCTCTGGTCTCATTTAGATATCATACTCTGCATGCTGAGGGATGTCGGGATGGGTCAAACATGTTATAAGACTGGAAAGAATAAACAGTCCTTAGTCTGGAATCAACAGGGAAAGCTAGCTCTGATCTCATTTAGATATCACACTCTGCATGCTGAGGGATGTCAGAATGGGTCAAACATGTTATAAGACTGGAAAGAATAAACAGTCCTTAGTCTGGAATCAACAGGGAAAGCTAGCTCTGATCTCACGTAGATATCTCACCCCAAGTGCTGAGGAATGTCAGATAATATCCAGCTCAATATTGGAACACATGGTGCGAGTGGGAAAATAGATTTACTGCTGTGTGTTGCACATAAATTGTATTGGCTGTTTGAATGCAATATTTGTATGAACTTGCAGGTTATATAATCAATGGCATCCAATATGAGTGTGTTTTCTCTTGAAGTTACATTCCCCCTGGTATGAACTATCTGTGTTAACACTTTCACTCCTGCAATGGCCAAATAAGGGAGATCCTTATACTCTATTTCTGATGTTTTTTGATGGTATTTGCATCAGAAATGGTAATCAGAATGCTTGTAACTGCTTTTCTTCAGATATCATTCAGATGACGACTATTTTCCCAAAGAGTAGCACAACTACAGCCATTACTTACTAGGTTGGACAGGTCTTAAGTAGCATGATAGTCAATTAAAAATCAAGGAATCTGTCCTTCCCAAATATTTTGGATTAACATATAAAACACTTTTGCTATGACCTTACCATGAAAAATACATAACTACTCAGGCAATATTGGTTCCTTTTCTGAAATAACATTCTAGGAAAGAATTAATCTGTTTGCTTTGTGTATCATAAACTGGTCCGCAATAAGGTCTGTTAATTTTTGTAGAAACATTGTTATAGAAAATAAAAATTGTGGATCAACATAAGTGATAAAAGTACCAAATGTCTTAGGGACATTTGTGTCAAGGTGTGCTTGGTTAAGACTGGGACAGGGGATGAGACGTTAGTTTTATGCATTTTTATCATAGTATGATCGATTTTGATTATTATAAAAAGATTTGTATGGTGAATAAGAATCTTTTAGGAAGAAAAATGATATAAAGTATGATCCTAGATGCAGGGGATGTTTGTCAAAGAGAACACTACAGGCAAAAATGGGAAAAGATGCTGGAATATAGAGGATTAAGGTGATACGGAAAGGACAGTGTGGATCCCTCATTGCAGGAATGACTTCAGTTACTTTATGTTTCAGGCCAGCAGGATCGCGAGGACATGAGTCCTTAAGTTACTTCATGAGTATTGTTGTGTATTTCAGGCCAGCAGGATCGCAAGGACATGAGTCCTTCAGGTACTTTATGAGTATTGTTGTGTGTTTCAGGCCAGCAGGATCGCGAGGACATGAGTCCTTCAGTTACTTTATGAGTATTGTTGTGTGTTTCAGGTCAGCAGGATCGCGAGGACATGAGTCCTTCAGTTACTTCATGAGTATTGTTGTGTATTTCAGGCCAGCAGGATCGCAAGGACATGAGTCCTTCAGTTACTTCATGAGTATTGTTGTGTATTTCAGGCCAGCAGGATCGCAAGGACATGAGTCCTTCAGGTACTTTATGAGTATTGTTGTGTGTTTCAGGCCAGCAGGATCGCGAGGACATGAGTCCTTCAGTTACTTCATGAGTATTGTTGTGTATTTCAGGCCAGCAGGATCGCAAGGACATGAGTCCTTCAGGTACTTTATGAGTATTGTTGTGTGTTTCAGGCCAGCAGGATCACGAGGACATGAGTCCTTCAGTTACTTCATGAGTATTGTTGTGTGTTTCAGGCCAGCAGGATCGCGAGGACATGAGTCCTTCAGTTACTTTATGAGTATTGTTGTGTGTTTCAGGTCAGCAGGATCGCGAGGACATGAGTCCTTAAGTTACTATATGAGTATTGTTGTGTGTTTCAGGTCAGCAGGATCGCGAGGACATGAGTTCTTCAGTTACTATATGAGTATTGTTGTGTATTTCAGGCCAGCAGGATCGCAAGGACATGAGTCCTTCAGGTACTTTATGAGTATTGTTGTGTGTTTCAGGCCAGCAGGATCACGAGGACATGAGTCCTTCAGGTACTTTATGAGTATTGTTGTGTGTTTCAGGCCAGCAGGATCGCGAGGACATGAGTCCTTCAGTTACTTTATGAGTATTGTTGTGTGTTTCAGGTCAGCAGGATCGCGAGGACATGAGTCCTTAAGTTACTATATGAGTATTGTTGTGTGTTTCAGGTCAGCAGGATCGCGAGGACATGAGTTCTTCAGTTACTATATGAGTATTGTTGTGTATTTCAGGTCAGCAGAATTGTGAGGACATGAGTTTCCAGGTCATCCATATTGTGAAGGACGAGGAGGAGCATCTTGGCTTCAGCATCCGCGGCGGCTCCGAACACGGCCTCGGGATTTACGTCAGCGAGGTCACTGAGGACTCTGTAGGAGGTAAGATACTGTCTGGTTATGTCAGTGATACTCAGTGATTTTCAGTTTGTCTGGTAACACAGACTAGGAATCTACGTCAGTGAGGTCACTGAGGACTCTGTGGGAGGTAAGATACTGTCTGGTTGTGTCAGTGATACTCAGTGATTTTTAGTTTGTCTGGTAACACAGACTAGGGATCTAAGCCAGCCAGGTCACTGAGGACTCTGTGGGAGGTAAGATACTGTCTGGTTGTGTCTATGATACTCAGTGACTGTTAGTTTCCTGTGACAAGACAGAAACAAAGAACTGGGATAAAATCCCTTCCTCTTAATGAATGGACCTGATAGGGCTTTCAATTGCAAAGGTAACATAGAAAGCTCTTCACATGTGTTCAGCAGATGGGCCACCCTGCTAATGTGGGTTCGTTTCGGATCCAGTGGATCTGAGATGGGTAAATGGAAGCCTGTTATCCCATTTCTGATCCTGATGTCTAACACTACATCCATTGGATGATGGGTTAGACATAAACATTGTTCTGACGTTGATCTGGTGTCTATCTTGCCATGGGTCCAACGTTGCCATGTTTCCTTGAAAAGTTTATAACATCGATGACTGAATGACTGAAGTTATATATACTGACATACTTGTAATCTGTTGACTGTTTTCAGATAACTCTGGCTTACAAGTGGGTGATAATATCCTGGAGGTGAACAGTGTGAGCTTTGAGAACATTGCCTCCAGCAGTGCGGTGCTGTGACATACATGTAATCTGTTGACTGTTTTCAGATAACTCTGGCTTACAAGTGGGTGATAATATCCTGGAGGTGAACAGTGTGAGCTTTGAGAACATTGCCTCCAGCAGTGCAGTGCTGTGACATACATGTAATCTGTTGACTGTTTTCAGATAACTCTGGCTTACAAGTGGGTGATAATATCCTGGAGGTGAACAGTGTGAGCTTTGAGAACATTGCCTCCAGCAGTGCAGTGACATACATGTAATCTGTTGACTGTTTTCAGATAACTCTGGCTTACAAGTGGGTGATAATATCCTGGAGGTGAACCGTGTGAGCTTTGAGAACATTGCCTCCAGCAGTGCTGTGACATACATGTAATCTGTTGACTGTTTTCAGATAACTCTGGCTTACAAGTGGGTGATAATATCCTGGAGGTGAACAGTGTGAGCTTTGAGAACATTGCCTCCAGCAGTGCTGTGACATACGTGTAATCTGTTGACTGTTTTCAGATAACTCTGGCTTACAAGTGGGTGATAATATCCTGGAGGTGAACAGTGTGAGCTTTGAGAACATTGCCTCCAGCAGTGCTGTGACATACATGTAATCTGTTGACTGTTTTCAGATAACTCTGGCTTACAAGTGGGTGATACTATCCTGGAGGTGAACAGTGCGAGCTTTGAGAACATTGCCTCCAGCAGTGCTGTGACATACATGTAATCTGTTGACTGTTTTCAGATAACTCTGGCTTACAAGTGGGTGATAATATCCTGGAGGTGAACAGTGTCAGCTTTGAGAACATTGCCTCCAGCAGTGCTGTGACATATGTGTAATCTGTTGACTGTTTTCAGATAACTCTGGCTTACAAGTGGGTGATAATATCCTGGAGGTGAACAGTGTGAGCTTTGAGAACATTGCCTCCAGCAGTGCAGTGCAGTGACATACGTGTAATCTGTTGACTGTTTTCAGATAACTCTGGCTTACAAGTGGGTGATAATATCCTAGAGGTGAACAGTGTCAGCTTTGAGAACATTGCCTCCAGCAGTGCGGTGCTGTGACATATACGTGTAATCTGTTGACTGTTTTCAGATAACTCTGGCTTACAAGTGGGTGATAATATCCTAGAGGTGAACAGTGTCAGCTTTGAGAACATTGCCTCCAGCAGTGCGGTGCTGTGACATATACGTGTAATCTGTTGACTGTTTTCAGATAACTCTGGCTTACAAGTGGGTGATAATATCCTAGAGGTGAACAGTGTCAGCTTTGAGAACATTGCCTCCAGCAGTGCGGTGCTGTGACATATACGTGTAATCTGTTGACTGTTTTCAGATAACTCTGGCTTACAAGTGGGTGATAATATCCTGGAGGTGAACAGTGTGAGCTTTGAGAACATTGCCTCCAGCAGTGCTGTGACATACGTGTAATCTGTTGACTGTGTTCAGATAACTCTGGCTTACAAGTGGGTGATAATATCCTGGAGGTGAACAGTGTGAGCTTTGAGAACATTGCCTCCAGCAGTGCTGTGACATACATGTAATCTGTTGACTGTTTTCAGATAACTCTGGCTTACAAGTGGGTGATAATATCCTGGAGGTGAACAGTGTGAGCTTTGAGAACATTGCCTCCAGCAGTGCTGTGACATACGTGTAATCTGTTGACTGTTTTCAGATAACTCTGGCCTACAAGTGGGTGATAATATCCTGGAGGTGAACAGTGTCAGCTTTGAGAACATTGCCTCCAGCAGTGCTGTGATAACGTGTAATCTGTTGACTGTTTTCAGATAACTCTGGCTTACAAGTGGGTGATAATATCCTGGAGGTGAACAGTGTGAGCTTTGAGAACATTGCCTCCAGCAGTGCAGTGACATACGTGTAATCTGTTGACTGTTTTCAGATAACTCTGGCTTACAAGTGGGTGATAATATCCTGGAGGTGAACAGTGTGAGCTTTGAGAACATTGCCTCCAGCAGTGCTGTGACATACATGTAATCTGTTGACTGTTTTCAGATAACTCTGGCTTACAAGTGGGTGATAATATCCTGGAGGTGAACAGTGTGAGCTTTGAGAACATTGCCTCCAGCAGTGCTGTGACATACGTGTAATCTGTTGACTGTTTTCAGATAACTCTGGCCTACAAGTGGGTGATAATATCCTGGAGGTGAACAGTGTCAGCTTTGAGAACATTGCCTCCAGCAGTGCTGTGATAACGTGTAATCTGTTGACTGTTTTCAGATAACTCTGGCTTACAAGTGGGTGATAATATCCTGGAGGTGAACAGTGTGAGCTTTGAGAACATTGCCTCCAGCAGTGCAGTGACATACGTGTAATCTGTTGACTGTTTTCAGATAACTCTGGCTTACAAGTGGGTGATAATATCCTGGAGGTGAACAGTGTGAGCTTTGAGAACATTGCCTCCAGCAGTGCAGTGACATACGTGTAATCTGTTGACTGTTTTCAGATAACTCTGGCTTACAAGTGGGTGATAATATCCTGGAGGTGAACAGTGTGAGCTTTGAGAACATTGCCTCCAGCGGTGCTGTGACATACATGTAATCTGTTGACTGTTTTCAGATAACTCTGGCTTACAAGTGGGTGATAATATCCTGGAGGTGAACAGTGTGAGCTTTGAGAACATTGCCTCCAGCAGTGCAGTGACATACGTGTAATCTGTTGACTGTTTTCAGATAACTCTGGCTTACAAGTGGGTGATAATATCCTGGAGGTGAACAGTGTGAGCTTTGAGAACATTGCCTCCAGCAGTGCTGTGACATACGTGTAATCTGTTGACTGTTTTCAGATAACTCTGGCTTACAAGTGGGTGATAATATCCTGGAGGTGAACAGTGTGAGCTTTGAGAACATTGCCTCCAGCAGTGCAGTGACATACGTGTAATCTGTTGACTGTTTTCAGATAACTCTGGCTTACAAGTGGGTGATAATATCCTGGAGGTGAACAGTGTGAGCTTTGAGAACATTGCCTCCAGCGGTGCTGTGACATACATGTAATCTGTTGACTGTTTTCAGATAACTCTGGCTTACAAGTGGGTGATAATATCCTGGAGGTGAACAGTGTGAGCTTTGAGAACATTGCCTCCAGCAGTGCAGTGACATACGTGTAATCTGTTGACTGTTTTCAGATAACTCTGGCTTACAAGTGGGTGATAATATCCTGGAGGTGAACAGTGTCAGCTTTGAGAACATTGCCTCCAGCAGTGCTGTGACATATGTGTAATCTGTTGACTGTTTTCAGATAACTCTGGCTTACAAGTGGGTGATAATATCCTGGAGGTGAACAGTGTGAGCTTTGAGAACATTGCCTCCAGCAGTGCTGTGACATACATGTAATCTGTTGACTGTTTTCAGATAACTCTGGCTTACAAGTGGGTGATAATATCCTGGAGGTGAACAGTGTGAGCTTTGAGAACATTGCCTCCAGCAGTGCGGTGCTGTGACATACATGTAATCTGTTGACTGTTTTCAGATAACTCTGGCTTACAAGTGGGTGATAATATCCTGGAGGTGAACAGTGTGAGCTTTGAGAACATTGCCTCCAGCAGTGCAGTGCTGTGACATACGTGTAATCTGTTGACTGTTTTCAGATAACTCTGGCTTACAAGTGGGTGATAATATCCTGGAGGTGAACAGTGTGAGCTTTGAGAACATTGCCTCCAGCAGTGCAGTGACATACGTGTAATCTGTTGACTGTTTTCAGATAACTCTGGCTTACAAGTGGGTGATAATATCCTGGAGGTGAACAGTGTGAGCTTTGAGAACATTGCCTCCAGCAGTGCAGTGCTGTGACATACATGTAATCTGTTGACTGTTTTCAGATAACTCTGGCTTACAAGTGGGTGATAATATCCTGGAGGTGAACAGTGTGAGCTTTGAGAACATTGCCTCCAGCAGTGCTGTGACATACGTGTAATCTGTTGACTGTTTTCAGATAACTCTGGCTTACAAGTGGGTGATAATATCCTGGAGGTGAACAGTGTGAGCTTTGAGAACATTGCCTCCAGCAGTGCAGTGCTGTGACATACATGTAATCTGTTGACTGTTTTCAGATAACTCTGGCTTACAAGTGGGTGATAATATCCTGGAGGTGAACAGTGTGAGCTTTGAGAACATTGCCTCCAGCAGTGCAGTGCTGTGACATACATGTAATCTGCTGACTGTTTTCAGATAACTCTGGCTTACAAGTGGGTGATAATATCCTGGAGGTGAACAGCGTCAGCTTTGAGAACATTGCCTCCAGCAGTGCTGTGCGAGTCCTCACCGGCAGCAACAAGTTAAAAATGGTGGTACGCAGGACTGGCAAGATACCCGGCTTCAAGTTTGCCAAGGAGAGAACTTCATGGTAGGTTAGCACAGGGAAAGTCGTACAGTACAGATGTTTTACACAGGGAAACCTCTAGACAGTCTCAAACTCTATAAGGGATCTGCAAGGATAATTTTAGGCAGGTGTACAATGTATGTTTATAGAATGGTGTATATTGCAGATGAGTCTCATCATCCTATTGTTTTTGCATATAGGATTTGAGAAAGAAATCTTGATTTTTCTGAAATGTCATATTCATTCCTAGATTCTGAGAAAGAAATCTCCTATTTTCTGAAATGTCATGTTCATTAATCCTAGAATCTGAGAAAGAAATCTCCAATTTTCTGAAATATCACGTTTATTTCAATTTTTTTCCGTTTCCTTCAAGGTGCGATTTTATGTTTTATGGATTCAAAAACTTATAGTACAATTCAATTTATCAAAAATGTTGCAAGTCTAAACCTAAAGAGGATATGTTTACCAGTTGTATATTGATATTTTTGTTCCATTGTAGGTTTGACACCAGTAAGCGGCGTATTGTCGAGGGTCACTATGACGACCATAGCGCGGGCCGAGTGAGCAGCCTGCCGTTCCTGAACGGTAGCAACGAGAGGAAGGTCAACCTGACCGTCACCACGCCCAACCAGTTTCTCGGCTTCAACATACGCGGCGGCGGAGAGTACGGACTCGGAATATTCGTATCAAAGTCAGTAACTACGGGTGTTTTTATTTTATTATAAGTACAGTTTAAGGATGTTTGCATATAAAACTTAAAAAGAATTTCATGATATTGCAACTGTAGTCATTTATTTTGAATATGAATCTGAAATTATGTTTCAATGACGTATGATTATTTTGATAAAAATCAAGCTTACATGAAGTCTTTCAAGAACAAAGATTTTTCTTAAATATTTTCAAACTGTCATGGATTCATTTTATGTAATTCCTAATCAACATTTGGTGTTTTTGGCATCTTTTACTTGATGAATTGAACATAGGGTAAAATGTTTTCAGCAAAAATCATTTAATGAAATCTATTTAACTTTTCATGTAAATTATTACATTCTAAAAGCATTTGAACCAATTCTACTTTAATTGAATGTTAGGAGTCCTCTGTTAATAGAGATTGGCTAAAAGATGTAGGTGTTTGAGTGCAATGTTTGTGTTTTCAGGGTGGACCAAGGCGGCTTAGCAGAGGAAATGGGGATTAAGGTGGGAGACCAGATTATAGATGTTAATGTTTGTGTTTTCAGGGTGGACCAGGGCGGCTTAGCAGAGGAAATGGGTATCAAGGTGGGAGACCAGATTATAGATGTTAATGTTTGTGTTTTCAGGGTGGACCAGGGCGGCTTAGCGGAGGAAATGGGTATCAAGGTGGGAGACCAGATTATAGATGTTAATGTTTGTGTTTTCAGGGTGGACCAAGGCGGCTTAGCAGAGGAAATGGGGATTAAGGTGGGAGACCAGATTATAGATGTTAATGTTTGTGTTTTCAGGGTGGACCAAGGCGGCTTAGCGGAGGAAATGGGGATTAAGGTGGGAGACCAGATTATAGATGTTAATGTTTGTGTTTTCAGGGTGGACCAGGGCGGCTTAGCAGAGGAAATGGGGATTAAGGTGGGAGACCAGATTATAGATGTTAATGTTTGTGTTTTCAGGGTGGACCAAGGCGGCTTAGCAGAGGAAATGGGTATCAAGGTGGGAGACCAGATTATAGACGTTAATGGACACAGCTTTGAGAATATCTCCCACTCCGACGCTGTGGATTTCTTCAGTGAGCAGACGCGTCTAGTGCTGACAGTCAGGGTAGGTGATCTTCCTATTGTGTACTCCCCAAGTGTACTGTAAGAGGCTACCTTTGCATATACTCTTACAGTTGATAAATGGTTTATTGTCCAATCTAGATAATAACATTCAATACATACAATGCACAAGTGTTAGAAATCCGGCCACAAAGGCGTATTATGGACCAAATACAATCATAGATATACTCATGAATATTATCCAATAGACATTCACCCTAATATACAATGTACAATATATTATCTAATCAATCATAAAAGGCTTATAGTGCGTCTTGTATATAAAGAGTCCTACTTCTTTTAAACACAGAGTAGTGTATAGTCATTAACAGGTTGTGTTTCTCCCCTCAGGATGTGGGGCGGTATCCGGCCTACAAGGAGATATTTGCCGAGTACAGTTGGGTGGACGGAGAGGCCAGGGGGCGGCGGTCGCGTAAGTAACTACTCGATCAAATAACCAATCAAATTGTTCAATGGTAGCCACGCATAGTTTAGCAATGTTGAATTCACGATGGTGAAATGAACCCGCTCATTCTTAAAGTTCCTATCAGAAAGTCTTTTCTGGTTCTAGGCCAAACCCATGCATATAAAAGAAAAAAATCTGGGAAATATTCTAAAGCTTCTTTGTTTTCAGAAGAAAATGTGTTCATATTTGCCATAATTATATTCAAACTGTGATTTCTTATTATATATATCAACAAAATGGTCAGGCCTTTTAACCCATGGATGCCTGTAGCAGCCAAAACTGTCTAGCTATTTTGGTGATATCTCTAACAAAAGCAATATTTAAAAATATATTGAAGGAGAGTTTTTCCTCAAAACTATACCTACAACCATATATTTACCAAATTCATACCTCATTATGAAGTTCTCCTCAGAAGTATGACAAGTACAGACGGCACTTGTCAAGTATATTGTTAGTCATGAATAAGTTCAGGGCTATGAGTTGAAGATATCCCAGGTTCACTATAGAAAATGTGTCAATGGCGCGTCATGATAATATGTCTTCATACTGGTTATGGAGTTTTTTTTAATGTTTTATTGTTTGATCAGTAGAAAATGGCATCAGTGTGCCGAGTTGTTTGATGTGTTACCCGTTTTTGAAAGAGAACTGACTTTTGATTATGAAACTCTTCTATTCTGTCCGGCTGTTTCAGTACAGATTATATCCCACAAAATAGGTACAGCCCTGGAGATTGTGAACCTTGCTGAAGTTGGCAGACACAGGTGGATAAATTTGTTATTACATAAACACGGTTATTTTCAAAATCAATTTAGTGTTTCCATGAAGCAGAGATATAATGTGTTTTAGTGTCCTTATTTGGCTCCTGTTTTGACAAATTATTCATCTGACCTTTAACCCTTTCATGCCTAGAGATATCCTTGACAGCTATTGTCTGAACTAATCATACTTTTGAGAATAACTTTCGAATAAGCTTATATTCACAATATATTTGAAGGAGACAGGTGTGGGTTGGGTTCTGATCACCATCTCTCCTTCAAATATTTCCTGATAAAATTCATTTGATTAGAGATTGAGATATCCCCGACAGAGTGAGGCGCCAATGCTACAGGTATGAAAGAGTTAATCTTCCTTGGCTGTATGTGTTTGGTTGATTGTGTTTTCAGAGATTGCAGACCTGCTGTTGGCCCTGACAGAGGACGAGGAGGAGGAGGATTCGGCCTACTCCTACAGTAATACAATTCTTATCTTACAGGAGCTTGGGAATAACACTACTTCTTACTACAGCTTATACTACTACCACTAATACACACTAGTTGTACTCAAAAATAACATTAGCCCATCATGGTTATGGCGTACACACATGCACACACATGCACATACATGTATATATTATATATATATATATATATATATATATATATATATATATATATATATATGTATATATATATATATATTATATATATATATATATATATATATATATATATATATATATATATATATATATATATATATATATATATATATATATATATATATATATATATATATATATATATATATATATATATATATATATACATATATATACATATATATATATATATATATATATATATATATATATATATATATATATATATATGTATATATATGTATATATATGTATATATATATATATATATATATGTATATATATGTATATATATGTATATATATGTATATATATATATATATATATATATATATATATATATATATATATATATATATGTATATATATATATATATATATATATATATATATATATATATATATATATATATATATATATATATATATATATATATATATATATATATATATATATTATATATATTTGTGTGTGCATGTATATGTATACATTGGGAACTGTTTGATGGTGTATAGATATGGATGAGTGCAGAAAATAGTGACCACCAGAAGTTTTTTTTTTATTTGGCACTAAATTGGCTGCATACTTTCAGAGTTTTGCATCATGTAAAATCCCTATATGCGATATTTTGTTGTACGAGTACAACATTTTCTCAATATCTTTTCTCAGGTGAAGGGTTCTCTAATGAGAGTTTATATCAACTCTATTTTATCATATGATTTCTGTACAGCTGGTTAAGGTTTACATTTGTCCGGAAAACTAAGGCTGCATCAACAAACAAACTCTTGAAGTTCTATTCCTATAATATTAATCATATATTTGATGTATGAAGTCACTTAATAGAATTTTATCTAAATAGAATAATTCTGCTTTCTTGAACCTTGCAATAATGTCATCAATATGAAAACTAATTACACCTGCCAAATATCTCAAATATGATACATGAATTATCTTTTCATCAAGATCTGAGGCTCCTCAGGCCTAGCTACTACTTGAGATCTTGTCACCAGTTATTGTTGATCTTTGCCATAACTTCAAAAATATCAAATCATGAAAGACAGTGATGTTTAGCATACAACCTAAGGAGAGGATTCTTCCCAGTTCAGGCAGGGTTTGTTCTTGCTCGGGCATTAAGTGTTTCTGTGAAAGATTAACGTGGGATAATTGCTTTGATATATTGACTATGCTTCTAACACTCACATCTAGAGGTCGTCACACTGGCCTAACACAAAGGAAAACATCTCGATAACAAAACAATATCTTGGGAACATCTGAGTGAAATTGGTGTTCAGTCAGGATTCAACACTTCCTCCTGAAATAATTTTCAGATATACTGTAGAACACACAATATACGCTTCTGTTTATATATAGCGTACATAGCGTGTGGTTCGCTATTTATACAAATGCTGTACTTTTTTCTTACTGTACTGGCGCTGTCAGCGGCGGCTACCGTCGCTAACACAAAGATACGCTATTATGCGAAAACTCCCCAATTCCCTGACCCGCGTCATATATATGTCTGTTCTACAGTAATTCTAGTTGATGGTTGATGTTAGAAGTTGTGAGACCATGTGTGCGCTCCAGATGCTGTTGTGTTGGAGGAATACTTGGCTGTCTCCAGCTGAACCTCTCTAATGTATATAACCTGAGTTGATGGTTGATGTTAGAAGTTGTGAGACCACGTGTGCGCTCCAGATGCTGTTGTGTTGGAGAAATACTTGGCTGTCTCCAGCTGAACCTCTCTAATGTGTATAACCTGGTCATACTTGCTGCTGCCTTGACTCCCCTATGCAGTAAATAACAGTGGAATATGATGGCGGTATTCAATTAACTAGCATCAGATAGTGTTAGATCTATAACTGATAACATGCAAACTAAATACACTTCTTGTAGACTCATAGAATTGTGATTTGCAAAAAGATTTGCAATCATATGCACTCAGGTTAGACTAAGAGCAACTGACTTGTTAAGATATCCTGTCAAAAGATTACTATACCACCAGTATATGAATTCATTCATAGTATGTTTAAGAAGTGCATTTTCATGTTTTCCCCTGTTTCTTCCCTCTGGCATTTTCTTGCTGCTCTGATCTCCTTGACTTCATATACTACCTGGTAATTACCTGCGAGATTACTGCCTTCTTAAGCACACACAGAAACACTACTCACTGCACTTAGTTTATTTTTGGTTGTTCTTCTAATGCAGGTTATGGAAAGCAAGCTGTTATTGCACTTGAAACAGCTATCTGAGATCCCATGCCTTTTGTCCTGGCAACTCTCAGCCAGATTCTACTTATGGGTTCATTATTCAATTATGAACCTAACCATCAATTGCGGAACTTACCATTACCCTTATCAGAAAACTCAAGTTTTACTTCCCAACCTTACCATTAGCCTTTTCTGAAAGCTTAATTCTAATTGCCAAACCTTACAATAAGCCTTTTCTGAAAGCTTAATTCTAATTGCCAAACCTTACAATAAGCCTTTTCTGAAAGCTTAATTCTAATTGCCAAACCTTACAATAAGCCTTTTCTGAAAGCTTAATTCTTATTGCCAAACCTTACAATAAGCCTAATCAGAAAGCTCAAGTTTTATTTCTCACCCTTACCATTACCCTTATCATAAAGCTTGATATATTGCAGAACCTTACCATTTGCCTTATCAGAAAGCTCAAGTTTTATTTTTCAACCGTACCATGTGCCTAATCAGAAAGCTCAAGTTGTATTGCCGAACCTTACCATTAGTCTTATACAAGCATGGAGGGTGCCCTTTCAAGCACAATTCTAATCCTCCAAGTTCGTTGCCTTCACCTAGAGAGAATCATAATCTCCTTTTCCAATTCATTCGGCCCATTAAAACAATAGACGACAGATAGATTGTAGAGAGGCACCGTAGAATGTCCACTGTGTTGCCAGTGTCTTTTCCTATTTCACCATCACCTCGGTTGAGTTATGTTTACTCCACATATTCACAGAACTGCAGAGGTCTAGAAAACAATTGGTATTTTCACAACTTTCACCTGTTCACAGACCTGCAGAGGTCTAGAAAACAATTGGTATTTTCACACCTTTCACCTGTTTACAGAACTGCAGAGGTCTATAAAACATTCAGTTCTATTTTCTCACCTTTCACCTTTTCACAGAACTAGAAAAGATTTAGTATTATCATAGCTGTTTATTTGATGCTCACTTCCACTTTATTGCCATTTTAAAAGTTTCACTCCAAGATTAATGCATTGCTCATTATATGTTGTATGACTTTGATGACTTTAATGAACCCTTTATCTAAACATCACAACACAAACATTTTGATTTATATCATGAGATCTAGAAGGAAATGGAAAATATACCATACTTATGCTGATGTATTAATATTTTCTTTTTGCACTTTAGATCTTGTTATTATACTTTTGGCTGAAAAAGCTGATTTTAACTGACTATAAGTTTGTATCAAATAACTGTGTAGAAAAGTATGTATTACCCTCACTTCCACTTTACATGGCACTCTCCTCATTCATTGACCATAACTGTATTTCCATACCTTATCATTTACTAGCTCTCAGCTCTCAGTCGGCAAATGCTGAATTTCACAATCTTCTACATCTTTCTCAGGGTCCATCTCACCATATCGCCATGGTTACAACATCCCAACCCACGTCAATGGTCCAACCCGCTTTGATGATTACATGCTGGACACGACGCCCTATAATCTTCGCTACATTGATACGACCCCAAACAACCTACGCTACATGGAAACACCTCCGAACAACCGGCGTTACCTTGAAACACCTCCCAACAACCGGCGCTACCTTGAAACAATACCTGACAATGTGCGCAACATTGACACGCCTCCCAATAACCTGCAATACGTGGACCGCGAAACCTTCACAGAGTTCCCCCTGGAGACGAAGGTGGAGGTCTACACACAAACCGGCACCGACCAGGAGATCAATGACATCTTCAGGTAAGCTGTTACAATATCTTCAGGTAAGCTGCCACCTCTGAGCTCAGACGTGGTGATGTTTGGTTCAGTATTGTTGTTCTCACTTGTAGCATGGCTATCCAGTCAGAGGAGGTATCGAAGGATATGATTGTCCCGAAGAGCTCAGACGTGGTGATGTTTGGTTCAGTATTGTTGTTCTCTCTGTGTTTGTAGCATGGCTATCCAGACAGAGGAGGTGTCAAAGGACATGACCGTCCCTAAGAGCTCAGACGTGGTGATGTTTGGTTCAGTATTGATGTTCTCACTTGTAGCATGGCTATCCAGACAGAGGAGGTGTCGAAGGACATGATCGTCCCTAAGAGCTCAGACGTGGTGATGTTTGGTTCAGTATTGTTGTTCTATCTGTGTTTGTAGCATGGCTATCCAGACAGAGGAGGTGTCAAAGGACATGATCGTCCCAAAGAGCTCAGACGTGGTGATGTTTGGTTTAGTATTGATATTCTTCTCTTACCAGACAGAGGATGTGTCGAAGGACATGATCGTCCCTAAGAGCTCAGACGTGGTGATGTTTGGTTCAGTATTATTGTTCTCACTTGTAGCATGGCTATTCAGACAGAGGAAGTGTCGAAGGACATGATCGTCCCGAAGAGCTCAGACGTGGTGATGTTTGGTTCAGTATTGATATTCTCACTTGTAGCATGGCTATTCAGACAGAGGAAGTGTCGAAGGACATGATCGTCCCGAAGAGCTCAGACGTGGTGATGTTTGGTTCAGTATTGATATTCTCACTTGTAGCATGGCTATTCAGACAGAGGAAGTGTCGAAGGACATGATCGTCCCGAAGAGCTCAGACGTGGTGATGTTTGGTTCAGTATTGATATTCTCACTTGTAGCATGGCTATTCAGACAGAGGAAGTGTCGAAGGACATGATCGTCCCGAAGAGCTCAGACGTGGTGATGTTTGGTTCAGTATTGATATTCTCACTTGTAGCATGGCTATTCAGACAGAGGAAGTGTCGAAGGACATGATCGTCCCGAAGAGCTCAGACGTGGTGATGTTTGGTTCAGTATTGTTGTTCTCACTTGTAGTATGGCTATCCAGACAGAGGAGGTGTCGAAGGACATGATCGTCCCGAAGAGCTCAGACGTGGTGATGGTGGAGCGGCCACAGAGCGGGCCTATGGAGGTGCTACGTCACGGTGGCGGCAAGGGGAAGAAGGATAGACCCAAACTTCAGATGAACACAGCAGCATTTAACCTGGATCAGCCACAGCAAGGCGGCGTTGACCGCGCCCAGAGCTGGGGACCCGGAGGTACGTCCCTGCATCCTCTTCTTTAACACACTCACATCTAGAGCCTACACTGAACTGACATATCTTGACAGTTGAGCAATATTGTGGGAAATATTTGAACCAAAGTTGTTGCGCCTGTTGGGTTCAATGATTCCTCTTCAAATATTTTCAAATATTTTCTATTTTAGGGTTCCACCTTAATTACTGTAAATGAGTCTGAATTTTTAGATCTGCGCCTAGGATGATCTGATCTGTGCCGAAATGCACCAAGACTTTGAACCACATGTTTAATTCTGAAGTTGCCAAAATGCAGGCGTCAATTATGTTCCTAAGCGATCATTATACCAGCTATCTTCTCTTGTAGACAAACTACTGCCATTTTGGTAGTATTTGAAATCACGTTTATAGCTAGACCATGGAGGCCATTTCAGGTGATTTCAAAATGGCGGCGGAGGTGGTGGCCGGTATAATGATCTGTCAGGAGTGGCAAGATGGTTAAGTACCATACTCACATTTTGACAACTTTAGATTATAACATTTGTTGGATTTCTAGACTTTCAAGTACATGATTTAATACAATGTCAGCTAGATTAAGAGCCTCTAGTTTATTCATTCATGTCAGAAGTGGCTCAAACAGTCACATCTCTTTTGGTTGTTATTGTTATAAATCTTAGAAGAATTTGATTGACCAAAAGAGTTGTGAAATATGAGTAAAAATATTTTTTCAAAAAATCCATTAGTTGAGAGGTTTGTTTGCTTGTATTTAGCAGCTGAGGAGAGACAGTTGTCAAGGACGATATCTGATGCCAGTAGGTGACCTTTAACCCTAGATGCTACATTCCTGATTTAAAACCATGTCAAGCATATTGCATTTGCATACTTTTGATTTAAATGACAATATGATATTTCAGTTGGTTTAAGTAGATTTCTTTTCATCTTAAAAATTGTTTTCAACTCAAAATAATTGGATGGGTTATGTCATTTAACCCACACTTTTCGAGGCCTGTGATTGGTGGAAGGCGGGATTATGTTCATGGCGCTGATTTGCTAGAGCTGGTGAGGCTGCTACTGGTGGCTTAAAGGTTGAAGAAACAGCTTTTGGTACATTACCGTGATGGTGAATAGACATTTGCTCCAGAGATTTTGGTGTAGCATACAGGTTCTCCTTTCTCACTAGGCTGCAGGCACATGGTGCTGTTCAAAGTCAATGCATGATGATGTTGTGTACAGTTATTTTAATCCCTTTTCGGCGTCAACCTTTGACCAAGGGCTGCCCATTTGTCCAAGTGGTCAAGAACAGTGTGTGCTGACTATGGCATTACTCACCTCTGCACAAGGCATACATACCCCTTAATGCATATTGCAGCATTGCCAGTCATGTAGAGTAAATGATTTCCCTAACATGTGAAATTATTGCCAGTCATGTAGAGTAAATAATCTCCCCTGCATATTACAATATTGCCAGTCATGTAGAGCAAATGATTTCCCCTGCATGTTACAATATTGCCAGTCATGAAGAGTAAATGATCTTCCCTGCATGTGACAATATTGCCAGTCATGCAGAGTAAATGATCTCCCCTGCGTGTGACAATATTGCCAGTCATGAAGAGTATATGATCTCCCCTGCATGTGACAATATTGCCAGTCATGTAGAGTATATGATTTCCCCTGCGTGTGACAATATTGCCAGTCATGTAGAGTAAATGATCTCCCCTGCGTGTGACAATATTGCCAGTCATGTAGAGTATATGATTTCCCATGCATGTGACAATATTGCCTGTCATGTAGAGTAAATAATCTCCCCTGCATGTGAGAATATTGCCAGTCATGTAGAGATAATGATCTTCACTGCATGTGAGAATATTGCCAGTCATGTAGAGTAAATGATTTCCCCTGCATGATACAATATTGCCAGTCTAGTAGAGTAGATGATCTCCCCTGTATGTGACAATATTGCCAGTCATGTAGAGTATATGATCTCCCCTGCATGGGACAATATTGACAGTCATGAAAAGTAAATTATTCCCCCTGCATGTGCCAATATTGCAAGTCATGTAAAGTAGATGATCTCCCCTGTATGTGACAATATTGGCTGTCATGTAGAATATATGATCTACCCTGCATGTGACAATATTGCCAGTCATGTAGAGTATATGATATCCCCTGCATGTGACAATATTGCCAGTCATGTAGAGTAAATGATCTTCCCCGCATGTGACAATATTGCCAGTCATGTAGAGTAAATGATCTCCCCTGCATGGGACAATATTGCCAGTCATGTAGAATATATGATCTTCCCTGCATGTGGCAATATTGCCAGTCATGTAGAGTATATGATCTCCCCTGCATGTGACAATATTGCCAGTCATGTAGAGTATATGATCTCCCCTGCATGAGACAATATTGCAAGTCTAGTAGAATAAATGATTTCCCCTGTATGTGACAATATTGCCAGTCATGTAGAGTAAATGATCTCCCCTGCATGAGACAATATTGCAAGTCTAGTAGAATAAATGATTTCCCCTGTATGTGACAATATTGCCAGTCATGTAGAGCAAATAATCTCCCTTGCATGTGACAATATTGCCAGTCATGTAGAGCAAATGATTTCCCCTGCATGTGACAATATTGCCAGTCATGTAGAGTAGATGATCTCCCCTGCATGTGACAATATTGCCAGTCATGTAGAGCAAATGATTTCCCCTGCATGTGACAATATTGCCAGTCATGTAGAGTAGATGATCTTCCCTGCATGTGACAATATTGCCAGTCATGTAGAGCAAATGATTTCCCCTGCATGTGACAATATTGCCAGTCATGTAGAGAAATGATCTTCCCTGCATGTGACAATATTGCCAGTCATGTAGAGCAAATGATTTCCCCTGCATGTGACAATATTGCCAGTCATGTAGAGAAATGATCTTCCCTGTATGTGACAATATTGCCAGTCATGTAGAGCAAATGATTTCCCCTGCATGTGACAATATTGCCAGTCACGTAGAGAAATGATCTTCCCTGTATGTGACAATATTGCCAGTCATGTAGAGCAAATGATTTCCCCTGCATGTGACAATATTGCCAGTCATGTAGAGAAATGATCTTCCCTGTATGTGACAATATTGCCAGTCATGTAGAGCAAATGATTTCCCCTGCATGTGACAATATTGGCAGTCATGTAGAGTAAATTATCTCCCCTTCATGTGACAATATTGCCAGTTATGTAGAGCAAATGATTTCCCCTGCATGTGACAATATTGCCAGTTATGTAGAGTAAATGATCTCCCCTGCATGTGACAATATTGCCAGTCATGTAGAGCAAATGATTTCCCCTGCATGTGACAATATTGCCAGTCATGTAGAGCAAATGATTTCCCCTGCATGTGACAATATTGCCAGTTATGTAGAGCAAATGATTTCCCCTGCATGTGACAATATTGCCAGTTATGTAGAGCAAATGATTTCCCCTGCATGTGACAATATTGCCAGTTATGTAGAGCAAATGATTTCCCCTGCATGTGACAATATTGCCAGTTATGTAGAGCAAATGATCTCCCCCCCACATGGGACAATATTGCCAGTCATGTAGAGTATATAATCTTCACTGCATGTGGCAATATTGCCAGTCATGTAGAGCAAATGATTTCCCCTGCAGGTCACTGCAGTTCCCTCAATACAACAACAATCCTAATTGGTAACTGAGCAATGATGGTAAAATTACTTTGATTTATGAATATAGAACATGAATATCCTACTCATTTTTCACCACTTCCTATATGGGCACTGATATATTAACTTAAATCTACGTTGATCAACCGCGAAAATGCAAAGGGGTGGCTGAGGGCTTTGGGAACAGTCACATTTAACCATATGCATGGAACATACATTCTTACTCCTGCTATTCACAGTCTTTCACAGCCTATATCGTCACCATTGAATGTAACAATTACCAGAGAATGTACAAAAATGTGAGTTTGTTAGGAATATTACTATATTAGAGCTATGTATCTCTTCAGAAAAAGATCCCAGAAATCACAATAGAGATAGTAATGGTGAACCGTTTGGTGACCCCAAGGTCAGGAGGTCAAGGACATTAAAAGAGGTTTTATTTGGCAGTAAACCCAAGTTGAAAATAAAGGGCAATGGATCTCAGAGTAAGTCTTAGAAACAAAATCAGATGTGAAAAGATTTGTTTTAGTTTGGTTTTCACTACACTAACCAACCTAATTTGAAC
Organism: Maea johnstoni; assembly: GCA_963942565.1. Lineage (NCBI taxonomy): Eukaryota > Metazoa > Annelida > Polychaeta > Spionida > Magelonidae > Maea > Maea johnstoni. The sequence continues at coordinate 43,637,173 of OZ012694.1, read as the reverse complement.
TTCACTCTAGGCCAGTGATCGTTATTTCTCATCATTGTTGAAATGGTTACGCGGAGACTATGCTGAAAAAACCCTAAAAGTTATTTTCAAATTGAAATGATACAGTGCTGTATCACGCTAACACTGTAAAGTGGTAGTTGAGGATTTGCCCTAGGTTCCATGAATGATAGTACTCTAATCCTGAATGTTTGGGCATAACCTGATTTACCAGCCTCTTCCCTTTGATGAGTAGAAGTTGTGTATACTGCTATCACCGCCGTGCTTTACCGTGGTGTGTTAACTCCCCCATCACCAGAGCAGTCTCTGCCCCACTTACGTCATGGGCAAGAAGTTGCCAATAAAAGTAGCATTGAAAGAATGCACAAAGGATGAATATTTTTCAGATTTTAAGTTTATGACCCAATTTTTTCTAATGATGCATTCTTATAATATCTTATTGTTTGATGCATATGGGCTGGACTTAATTATCTTCAAGGGCTTAGATTATGAATAAGTGACAGAGCTCGAAACAATATTTTCCAAAGAGCCCAATTGCTTCCTCAAAAGCTGTTTTGCATAGAAACCCGTACATCTTTGGGCTCCCTGCAGAAATTTCAGAGGAAATTTAAGGGAGCCCTGGACTTCCGACTACAGCTAATTTAGAGCGCTTAGTGGCCACTTTGTTTAGGTTGACGGAACCAAGTTTTAACTTGTTTTGGAAAGAATTTGTTTAAAATCAAAGTTGACAGCTTTATCAAAGCAGATGCACACTAGAATAGAATGTCAATCAGGCAAATTAATATTTTCAAGATTTCTTTCCATAACTGAGCAGAGAAACATGTGATTGGGTATGATGAGAAATGAGATTGGTCGGCCTAGTCTAGCTTCTCACACTAATTAACGACTTATGACTATGATGTAGCAGAAGAATACTTACATGTGTTTATGTTTGCATGATTCTTAAAGCAGTTGGTGGTGGTAGTTTGCTAATTAGCCAGCAGTGCCTCTAGGTGTTGTTTGCATGCCTTCATTAGATTTTGTTGCACTGTAATTTGTCCATTCGGTTTTGATATATATATATATATATATATATATATATATATATATATATATATATATATATATATATATATATATATATATATATATATATATATATATATATATACATTGTGCCTGTTTGATTGTAGTAGAATATGCTCAAGGCTACAGTGAGAAATATAAATCTTGTGGGAAGGCATTGATCTAATTGAGCATTTAAAACTTTGGCAATGGTTTTGGCTCTGATGATAAACACATCATGAATTCATGATGTGAAGTCTTTTTTTAGACAAATGTGTCTATCAGTCATCCCCTTTCCCCCTATAAACAGACCTGAAGGAATACATAAAAAGTGAATGATACCTAAGAATCATTTATTTTGATTTTTATCTCATCTCTTATCTTTAAAATTATGTAGCTATTGATTTATGTCTCAACACTCTTTCTTAAATAATCTTATAGTGATGAGGTTTTTTCCTCCTTCCTCTGCCTCTCATCTGATCTTGTGCTCTTCTGGATGAAGAAGATGAGCAACTTGACAAGACTATGAAATGTTTAGGGTCACTACCCTATTCAGATTGCAGGACTATTCCCCGATTCCTTCCTATTCCTATTAAAACTGCCCATTTATAATTATGGTCTGATAAAAAGGTCCAACCTACTTCAAGGACCATGTGTCTATATGGAGAGAAGTTGATTAATTCCTAAAGACCTTTCAAGAAAAGAATTATAATAATACACTCGTTAGTTGATAACCCTATACCAGCTTCCAACAAGGGCATCTTTAGATCCTTTCAATGATCTCTCTGGGCTGGTGTGACCGTTTGTTTCTTCTTCTTCTTTCATGTGATAACTTGTATTTTCTTTAAAGGTTCTTCTTCAAGTAAAACTAAAGACAGGGTGAAGGTCAACCTAAAGAAAAAAGGGAGCGGTATGTATCTGTATAATCATGATCAAAAGTGTGCTGGTGTCGTATGTCCCTGTATTTTATTGTCAAATGTGTGCCAGTGTAGTATGTACCTGTATTATTATGGTCAAAGTGTACTGGTGTGGTATGTACCTGTATTATTGTGGTCAAAAGTGTACTGGTGTGGTATGCACCTGTATTATATGGTCTAAAGTGTGCTTATGTGGTATGTACCTGTATTGTTATGGTCAAAAGTGTGCCTGTGTGGTATGTACCTGTATTGTTATGGTCAAAAGTGTGCCTATGTGGTATGTACCTGTATTGTTATGGTCAAAAGTATGCCTATGTGGTATGTACCTGTATTGTTATGGTCAAAAGTGTGCCTGTGTGGTATGTACCTGTATTGTTATGGTCAAAAGTGTGCCTGTGTGGTATGTACCTGTATTGTTATGGTCAAAAGTGTGCCTGTGTGGTATGTACCTGTATTGTTATGGTCAAAGGTGTGCCTGTGTGCTATATGTACCTGTATTGTTATGGTCAAAAGTGTGCTATGTCCCTGTATTTTACTGTCAAATGTATGCCAGTGTAGTATGTACCTGTATTATTATGGTCAAATGTGTGCCAGTGCAGTATGTTCCTGTATTCTTTTTCTCATTCAAGGTGATATCTTAATGAAATGGCACACAATTCCTTTCTGACTCACATCATTTTGAACTTCTGTATCCTTTTCTACCTCTATCCAGGCCTTGGTGATCACATTCCTTGCTAATTTGAATTGACTTGCTTTATCTGGTATGATTCTATGTGGAGTGCCATATTGAGCTATGAAGCGTCTCATACACAACAAGAACTGCTCTGATGTCTTGTCCTGTATCAGTTCCGAATGTACTGCTTACTGACCACTAGACACTTAAAGAGACACACTCACACTTTTCAGCAGCTGCATCTCTTATATACAGAGGTCTTAAGTAAATGAGTCCAGTAAACGCATGATACTGAGTCACTCTCTGTGAAGGTAATGGTGGCATAGAGGGCATCTTGTAAGGGCCTCCTTCCCACTTGCGGCATGTTCCGCAACCTTTAAGAACTTCTTTCACTGATGCTCGGCCCTTCTGAATCCAACATTCACTTCTCACTTGAGCAAGGATTTGGCTAACTCCAGCATGAAATAACGTTTTGCGTGTGTCATGAACTATTCTTGTGTAGTTAACATTATGGAGTAATAATTTTGGTAATCTGGCTTCCTCAGCAATATCTGCACTTGTAAGTCTACCTTTGCATCTCAATACTCCATTATCATCTATCTGTAGACCAAGTTGCTGAGCAAGACTGCTTGGTTTCTGACCTTTCAATGCCACAATAGTTTCAGAAAACCCACGTTCTTGCACAGAAATTTCTCACATTACTTTGGCTTTTGACAATTCTTTGGCGTTCAATGGACCAGTATCCTTTCCTTGTTTCCTAGCTCGGTCTTGTGACAAATCTAAGGCACAATGATGTTACCCTAATGAATTGTTCCAATGAGGAAAACTTTGTATCATCAATCCCTCATGGAGGGCTAGTGATGGTCTTGTCTGTTGCAGTCAAACCAGCTTCATTCAGATTCAATGGCCTCAATCACCTATTATTGACCCCATCCAAATTCCAGGTGGGCCAAGTTTCCGGGGCTGTAATCAGCTAATCAGGGCCCTTCCACTACATAGAAAAGTTTTGCAAATTCAGCAGGAAGTCCGACAGTGGTAGCATATTCACCCTTTGTATGGGGACCCATAGTACGATGCTTGTTGTGTTTGTAGATTCTCAGCGGTCGACGCACAGTAGGAAGTCAGATAGTGGTAGCGTATTCACCCTTTGTATGGGGACCCATAGTACGATGCTTGTTGTGTTTGTAGATTCTCAGCGGTCAACGCACAGTTACAGGAAGTCCGACAGTTGTAGCATATTCACCCTTTGTATGGGGACCCATAGTAAGATGCTTGTTGTGTTTGTAGATTCTTAGCGGTCGACGCACAGCAGGAAGTAAGACAGTGGTAGCGTATTCGCCCGCGGTATGGGGACACATCGTAAGGTGCTTGTTGTGTTTGTAGATTCTCAGCGGTCGACGCACAGCAGGAAGTAAGACAGTGGTAGCGTATTCGCCCATGGTTTGGGTACCCCATAGTAAGATGCTTGTTGTGTTTGTAGATTCTCAGCGGTCAACGCACAGCAGGAAGTCAGATAGTGGTAGCGTATTCGCCCACGGTATGGGGACCCATAGTAAGATGCTTGTTGTGTTTGTAGATTCTCAGCCGTCGACGCACAGCAGGAAGTCAGATAGTGGTAGCGTATTCGCCCACGGTATGGGGACCCATAGTAAGATGCTTGTTGTGTTTGTAGATTCTCAGCGGTCAACGCACAGCAGGAAGTCAGATAGTGGTAGCATATTCGCCCAGGGTATGGGGACCCATAGTAAGGTGCTTGTTGTGTTTGTAGATTCTCAGCCGTCGACGCACAGCAGGAAGTCAGATAGTGGTAGCGTATTCGCCCATGGTTTGGGTACCCCATAGTAAGATGCTTGTGTTTGTAGATTCTCAGCGGTCAACGCACAGCAGGAAGTCAGATAGTGGTAGCGTATTCACCCATGGTTTGGGTACCCCATAGTAAGATGCTTGTTGTGTTTGTAGATTCTCAGCGGTCAACGCACAGCAGGAAGTCAGATAGTGGTAGCGTATTCACCCATGGTTTGGGTACCCCATAGTAAGATGCTTGTTGTGTTTGTAGATTCTCAGCGGTCAACGCACAGCAGGAAGTCAGATAGTGGTAGCGTATTCACCCATGGTTTGGGTACCCCATAGTAAGATGCTTGTTGTGTTTGTAGATTCTCAGCGGTCAACGCACAGCAGGAAGTCAGATAGTGGTAGCGTATTCACCCATGGTTTGGGTACCCCATAGTAAGATGCTTGTTGTGTTTGTAGATTCTCAGCGGTCAACGCACAGCAGGAAGTCAGATAGTGGTAGCGTATTCACCCATGGTTTGGGTACCCCATAGTAAGATGCTTGCTGTGTTTGTAGATTCTCAGCGGTCAACGCACAGCAGGAAGTCAGATAGTGATAGCGTATTCGCCCATGGTTTGGGTACCCCATAGTAAGATGCTTGTTGTGTTTGTAGATTCTCAGCGGTCAACGCACAGCAGGAAGTCAGATAGTGATAGCATATTCGCCCATGGTTTGGGTACCCCATAGTAAGATGCTTGTTGTGTTTGTAGATTCTCAGCGGTCAACGCACAGCAGGAAGTCAGATAGTGATAGCGTATTCGCCCATGGTTTGGGTACCCCATAGTAAGATGCTTGTTGTGTTTGTAGATTCTCAGCGGTCAACGCACAGCAGGAAGTCAGATAGTGGTAGCGTATTCGCCCACGGTATGGGGACACAGATGATGCACCAGGAAGCATCGAGAGCCGACGCCCTCAAGATGGTGGAGGATCGAGCGAAGAAGCTGCTCATCGACGATGAAGTCACGGCCATACTCAGACACATCAATAGAGTAAGTGTCACCATTCTCAACTGTATAGAGTGTTATTAAGAAAACAAATCATTATCCACCATTAAAGAGCCTTCTCTATTTCTACAATTATATCACACTTATCTCAGCACTGTCTGGGTTTGAATCCCAGCCGGGGCAAGTAAGAAAGTTGGCAGTTATTTGGGGTTTGAAAGGTGGTGGTTTTCTCTGCGGACTCCTGTTTCCTCAACCACTTGCACAGTGACATATCACCAAGCTAGGCATCACAGAGTGTGTCAGTATTAGTGTTCTATTCCTCAATTCTGCCTGACTTCCAATCCTGCTCAAGGAATGTGAGAAAGTTGCCAGTGACTTTTGAGTTTTCCCTGGTACTTTGGTTTAGAGTTGGCTAGTTACAATTAAGCCCCTTTATGGCAAAGAATGTAACGATAATCAAGATAAACAAAATTCTTCAACTCCATCCAGCAAAGAAAACTATAGTCATTACATCCTTAAGGGCCCTATAGTTCTATTGCAACACACTGCTAGCCAATATTGATAATCACAGTGTTCCAGGTAGTCCTGGCTGTACCCTTGAAAACCAGCTTTCTATTGGTTGATAAGAATAGTGATATATATATATATATATATATATATATATATATATATATATATATATATATATATATATATATATATATATATATATATACACATATTTATATAATCAGACCATTGTATACTCTAGATACGACAGGTTAAAAAAACCTGCTGTTTCCCCTGTTGTGCTCTTTGAGGTATTACTGATGAGCCGTTTTGTTGTTTGTGTTTTGTAGTACCAAGAGGAAGGTCAGGTGGCAGCACTGGTACAACCCCTCCTGGCCATCCTGGACAAGCCGGAAAAGATCACTCTGCTCAGGGAAATCAGGTACAAAGCTATACTTCCTGGAGCCTTCTATAGCAAATGCTGGAACCCTGTATATAAGTTATTGCTGGAACCCTGTATAGTTATTGCTGGAAATCTCTATAGCAATTGCTGTAACCCTTTGTAGTTATTGCTGGAACTTTCTATAGCAATTGCTGGAACCCTTTGTAGTTATTGCTGGAACTCTCTATAGCAATTGCTGTAACCCTTTGTAGTTATTGCTGGAACTCTCTATAGCAATTGCTGGAACCCTTTGTAGTAATTGCTGGAACTCTCTATAGCAATTGCTGTAACCCTTTGTAGTTATTGCTGGAACTCTCTATAGCAATTGCTGGAACCCTGTATAGTAATTGCTGGAACTCTCTATAGCAATTGCTGGAACTCTCTATAGCAATTGCTGGAACCCTTTGTAGTAATTGCTGGAACTCTCTGTAGCAATTGCTGGAACCCTTTGTAGTTATTGCTGGAACTCTCTATAGCCATTGCTGGAACTCTCTATAGCAATTGCTCGAACCCTTTGTAGTTATTGCTGGAACTCTCTATACCAATTGCTAGAACCCTTTGTAGTTATTGCTGAAACTCTCCAAAGCAATTGCTGGAACCCTTTGGAGTTATTGCTGGAACTCTCTATAGCAATTGCTGGAACCCTTTGGAGTTTTTGCTGGAACTCTCAATAGCAATTGCTGGAACCCTTTTTAGTTATTGCTGGAACTCTCTATAGCAATTGCTGGAACATTTTGTAGTTATTGCTGGAACTCTCTATAGCAATTGCTGGAACCCTTTGGAGTTTTTACTGGAACTCTCAATAGCAATTGCTGGAACCCTTTTTAGTTATTGCTGGAACCCTTTGTAGTTATTGCTGGAACTCTCTATAGCAATTGCTGGAACACTTTGTAGTTATTGCTGGAACCCTTTGTAGTTATTGCTGGAACTCTCTATAGCAATTGGTGGAACCCTTTGTAGTTATTGATGAACTCTCTATAGCAATTGCTGCAACCCTTTGTAGTTATTGCTGAAACTCTCTATAGCAATTGGTGGAACCCTTTGTAGTTATTGCTGGAACTCTCTATAGCAATTGCTGGAACACTTTGTAGTTATTGCTGGAACCCTTTGTAGTTATTGCTGGAACTCTCTATAGCAATTGGTGGAACCCTTTGTAGTTATTGCTGGAACTCTCTATAGCAATTGGTGGAACCCTTTGTAGTTATTGCTGAAACTCTCTATAGCAATTGGTGGAACCCTTTGTAGTTATTGCTGGAACTCTCTATAGCAATTGGTGGAACCCTTTGTAGTTATTGCTGAAACTCTCTATAGCAATTGCTGGAACACTTTGTAGTTATTGCTGGAACCCTTTGTAGTTATTGCTGGAACTCTCTATAGCAATTGCTGGAACACTTTGTAGTTATTGCTGGAACCCTTTGTAGTTATTGCTCGAACTCTCTATAGCCATTGCCGGAACTCTATAGCAATTGCTGTAACCCTTTGTAGTTATTGCTGAAAAAACCTCCATAGCAATTACTGGAACCCTTTGTAGTTATTGCTGGAACTCTCTATAGCAATTGCTGTAACCCTTTGTAGTAATTGCTGTAACCCTTTGTAGTTATTGCTCGAACTCTCTATAGCAATTGGTGGAACCCTTTGTAGTTATTGCTGGAACTCTCTATAGCAATTGCTGGAACACTTTGTAGTTATTGCTGGAACCCTTTGTAGTTATTGCTGGAACTCTCTATAGCAATTGGTGGAACCCTTTGTAGTTATTGCTCGAACTCTCTATAGCAATTGCTGGAACTCTCTATAGCAATTGCTGGAACTCTCTATAGCAATTGCTGTAACCCTTTGTAGTTATTGCTCGAACCCTTTGTAGTAATTGCTGGAACTCTCTATAGCAATTGCTGTAACCCTTAGTAGTTATTGCTGGAACTCTCTGTAGCAATTGCTGGAACCCTTTGTAGTTATTGCTGGAACTCTCTATAGCAATTGCTGGAACCCTGTGTAGTAATTGCTGGAACTCTCTGTAGCAATTGCTGGAACCCTGTATAGTTATTGCTGGAACTCTCTATAGCAGTTACTGGAACCCTATATGTTTATTTCTGGCCTCTGCATCCATAGTGCTAATGTATGTAATACACCACAGTCACGTGTAAATGAATAAAAATGATATGTTGTTGTTTCAGGGGAGTCATCCACCCCAAGGACATTGGTCATTTTGATGCGTTGGTGTCGCGGCAGGAGCTGTCGGCCTACGAGGTGCTGGCCAGCCAGTCCAGATCTCCCAAGGCACAGCAGCGCCACATAGAGGGCTTCTCCATGGCCCCAAAGCGCCCCCTGATGGCAACGGTGACAGGTATGGCTGCAGATAGCGCAGCATCTCTAGACGCTTCAGGTATCTTCCTCTTAATTCCTCTAACGCTCACCAGGTGCCACACTAGCTGCATCAAAATTGGTTACCCCTTCCTCCCTGAAGCAGCCCACAAATACCTGATGTTTTTGACGTACTCAATATAAAGAAAACTCCTTTTATAAAATTGAAGGAGAAATTCTAGCCAGATCCAAATTAACAACACCCTCATACATACTAAATTCCAAAATTATTTGAAAAGTAACAGCTCCAGACTCGAATTTGATAATCTAGTAATTTGACAGTAAGTTAATCTACTCATATCGTTCTCAGAGCTCTCCATGTAAGCTGATGTCTGAACCGCTGATGCCTTTGAGAATGATTTGGAAATGAACGAATTGTCGTAAAATGTAAGCATGAAGGTTGTTTGTGTACTGGTTAACATTTCTCCTTCTGATATATTTTATAGGATGCTTTAATATGAACAAAACCACCCAAAGTTTAGCTCTTTACGGCTGCTTCTGGATTGAATGGGCTCACCCCTCACTCTACCCCCTACTCATGCATGGAGATATACTTAAATAGTTCTGGATAGAACTATGATATCTTGAAAAATAAATTTGCAATTCAACATGAATTTGATACGTATTTGAGGGATAGTTTTAATTGCATTTCTCCTCTAGATATCTTGTCAAAGATTCCCTTGTAAGGTAGCTGTCTTGATGATAGTCAGACCATGGTCGGGCAGCACTGGCATGAACCCTGATTTGAAAATAAAGTGAATGGCTCCAGCTCCTCAACTGGTATCAAAGCTGCATAGTACCTCTCCTTCCTGCTAACAAATCATGCAGCGCATGTCTAGAAATGCTAGTACACAGGGTGAATAACAATATCAATGGCTACATAACACCTCTCCTTATAGTCTATTACCGCTAACAAAGCAAGCAGGTCATGTCTGAAAATGCTAATATAATACATTGTGAATAATCGTATCAATGGCTACATGACACCTTTCCTTATAGTGAGCGAAGCTCGGAAAGGCCGCAGGCCTTTCGCGAAGCCTCGCAGTAAGTCAATAGAGCGTGAGTGTATATGACGTCACTAAGAAATACATACAGGGACCCAGAAAGTCGTTGTGAGTCAACAATCATCCCTCGTGCGGCTGACTTCCGCTGTGGGAGGTAGTTTAAGTAGGTTAAGTAACGACCGATTTCACTGGATGAAATGTATGACGTAATGTACAGTACAATAACAAACACATTTAATCCCATTGGATGAAATGTATGAATGAATGACCGTGAATGAGAGTGCATTGTTGTGGGTGCTGCCACGCCGTGGCCTCCGCTACTACATCATTGGATGAATCTAAGCTATATCCACGTTACAACTGAAGATCTTGCCCGTCCAAGGGACAATTCTAATGCAGTTTAGATCGTTAGAACCGCCAGAAATCATTCTACTGGCCATTGAATTCTCTTTAAAATCGGCTCGCTTCCTGGCCATGCCATGCCGTGGCCGCTACTATATCATAATACGATATAGTATATCCACGTTAAAACTGAATTTCTCGCCTGTCCGTGGGTCAATTTTAATGCGGTTTAGATTGTTAGAACCGCCAGAATTCATTCTATTCTACCATCAAATTCTCTTTAAAATCTGTTGCGAAATCTATATTTTGCGACAGTTTGAAATCATAATAATTTGTATGCCATTAATTTTCGGTCATTCAATGCAGAAGTTAAAAAATAAAATGAAATCATCAAAAGCTTCGCTCGCTTCCTGGCCATGCCAGCGTCATATTATCCTATTACTGTTAACAAAGAAAGCAGCTTATGTTTAGAAATGCTAGTATACAGTGTGAATAATTGCCCAGTTAAGCTAGTCATGCCGTGTTGTTTAGTATTGCATGGTTTTAACATAGGAATTAGAGGCATTGTATGTGTTGTGAGAGCTTTATATATAGGACTGGTTTGTTACTCACCCTCTCTCTTAGACATTGTTAACATACTATGGCTGGGGGTCCAGTCAAGATGACTAGGACAAAATACACATCAGGGTGCTGTCTTTCTAAAGAATATAGAGCTTTGGCATCTTGACCTTCATGAATAAATTCAAGTTTGTCAATGATTGTGTGATTTCTGTTGCATGAGCTTTTCATAATTGTTTGCAGAATTGTCCTGTATATTAATTAGCTTATGTGTTACATGCATGTTCTCCTGCGTTATATATATAATCTTACCTTCGCTATCATAATAATGGTGTTAATGATAATGATGATAGTAAGTCTTACTACAATCTTTACATCTAAGTGCATTTCAAATAAGCCAGTGGACAGATATTTCATTCAATCTGATGATGAAACTCATCCTCCTTGTAAAACAGATTTATCTTATAAATATGGCACTGTGCGCAAAGGTATCTTCACTATCGGTTTAATTACAAAGTTTACTTGGCGTAATTATTAGGATAAGATAAACACGATTCTAAGTGGTCGATTAGGGAGCTTGACACAACTATACACAGTGTGGTAATTTAGTATTTATTTACAGATGTCAATGGCCGGTTCAGCTTGAAGCGCCATTCCATCCCGGTTGATGATGCCGTCCCCTCCACTTCTGGGCTGACTGACAGCAGCTCCGAGACGCCACGGATCAACATTCTGGAGTCGACGCCAGTGCATTCGGCCCTGGCGCATGTGCAGCGTCCACCCAGCCACGAGGTGCAGGTCGGAGGGAGGAGGGCGGAGGAGGACCCTGTGAACACCCCACGCCCCGACTACCACAACCACCTCAGCATCAGCTCACCAGGCACCCAACCAAACCAGCAGTTCTTTCCCGCTCAGAGAAAAAATATGGCCGCTGCGGAGCTCAGCAACCAGAGCGAGGACTCATTTCTCCCTCTGAGTGAGCCCAAGACCAGAGGACGTGTGTCGCCGACGTTAAGCGATCACTCCAGCCTAAGCAGTGTCACGTTCGGCATGTACGAACTGATCCACTCTGAGGCCGCATCTCTCGATGGCAGGGCAAGCTCAACTCCCCTTCCTAACGGCAGGCCCTTCACCACCAAGCAGAGAGAAACAAGGTAAAACACCATCATCATCTTCTCATTATACCAATCCTCAACTCCCCTCCCTAACGGCAGGCCCTTCACCACCAAGCAGAGAGAAACAAGGTAAAAACATCATCATCTTCTCATTATACCAATCCTCAACTCCCCTCCCTAACGGCAGGCCCTTCACCACCAAGCAGAGAGAAACAAGGTAAAAACATCATCATCTTCTCATTATACCAATCCTCAACTCCCCTCCCTAACGGCAGGCCCTTCACCACCAAGCAGAGAGAAACAAGGTAAAAACATCATCATCTTCTCATTATACCAATCCTCAACTCCCCTCCCTAACGGCAGGCCCTTCACCACCAAGCAGAGAGAAACAAGGTAAAACACCATCATCATCTTCTCATTATACCAATCCTCAACTCCCCTCCCTAACGGCAGGCCCTTCACCACCAAGCAGAGAGAAACAAGGTAAAAACATCATCATCTTCTCTTTACACCAATCCTCAACTCCCCTCCCTTATGTCAGGCCCTTTACCATCAAGCAGAGAGATACATTAGGTAAAAACACCATCATCTTCTCTTTACACCTTGAATCCTCCACTCCCCTCCCTAACAATTATACTAGATATGCAGGACAGGCCTTGTCATATCCCACACATATTCCAGGTACACTTCTTGGATCAAGCTTCTTTTGATAAACATACGAGAAACATTTGCTTCCAAACAAATGCATGTTGTTGAGATTTGGACGCACATCAGTAAATGCCTCTACTGGAATCATTCCTAGGCGCTTGTGAAAACACCCTGTTCCTGGTATATGCTGCTGTCATTACTGCACATGACCACAAGAACTTGGGTAGATCTTTATCGAGCAGCATGCACCATCTCAAATAATGTTCTCCAATCGTCTTCCAGCACTTCTGTTTTGATATGGCGACATTCCATGCTTGGTTTGGTGATTCACCTGCAGCTTCTTTAACTCAGTTGATGTAAATTGACCTCTACCATCACTCCTCGGCCTTTTTCCCTTGCCATTTGGGGCTTCATCAGCTAAAAAATGTTTGTGGCTTGGAGGATGTCACTTTTGTGTTTTAGGAAATACAACATAGTCACACCAGAATAATCATTGGCAACGATCAAGGTATATTGAAGACATTCCTTGGCAGCAGGCTCAATCAGGCCTGCTATATCACAGTGTACCAGCTCTATACTGGCTGGCTTGCCTTTGGATATGAAATCCAGCTTCTCTCTTGCTACATTTTCTCTTTTAAACAAACATCACAGTCCACAGTTTTCTTGTCTGTTACTTTCATGCCATTCACCACTTTCTCCAATTTTAGGATTCCTTTGTGTTACAGTGGCTCGTGGTTTTATGCCAATCCTGTAGACTGTGGGAGGCCCATCTTGTAGTAATGGCACTGTTCAGGTAGTATATAGATGACCCCTTTTACTGATATTAAACACAGTACCATTCCTGCTTCTCAACTCAGCTCTGCTTGAACTGAACAGCTGATCATATCTTAGTAGCACACTGGACAGAAAAGATATTCTGCTTAAATGAAGGTACATATAGGGCATCTTCTAGAACGGCTTCTCTCGGCAAACCATCACTGTCCATGAGTTTCATATGTGCTCGCCCTTAGCAATATTATTCATCCTTCTTTCATCAGGGAACTCTAAGAGGTGGCAGGGTTAAAATCTGGATTTTACTTAGAGAAACACTCGTTATCATGCAAGATGTGAGTTGTTGCTCCTGTGTCTACGAGTAAATCACTTTTGGCCAGAGGGATACTTCTTTGGTCGGCTTATTCAAAAGCAACTTTAAACGTAAAGGTATGATCATCACTTGTCACAAATTTGCAGGTGTTCTATGGCGACCTGCGGCAGAATTTGGTATCATGGGTTCAGTTGCAGCAGAATTCGCACCAGCCCTTCTTCTTTTCTTCTGTAGGGTCATTCTCCCCCGTGTGGCAACATTCTGATGTGATATGGCCAAATCGAGGACCACACCTATAGCATTTCATGTTTCTCTTCCAGCCCTGGTTTTTATACATCACAGTCTATATATAGCTGCGAAGGGCTGCTTTAAATGTAATGAAATCTTCTGGGTCCATCTTTTGAGTTGTCACAGTAATAAATAGTTTGTACTCACCAGGTAGCCATTGCTACCAACAAACTGTCACTTATCCACTCTCCAGCACCTTTCCACAGATCTGCTGCTGTCGCAGATCTTAGCATATTGTCAGTAAGTGCTTCATCATGAAACTTCTTCAAACTTCAAAGTTCAGTGTAAAAGATCAATGATGCGAATCTTACCGTCAGGAAGATAGTATTCTCTCAATATTCCCAAACCTTTTAGTCTCGCTAGCCTGCGGTCATCTAGGCACAGGACTATTTCTGCAAATGCTTCTGAATTTTTATCTGATCCTGGGACTTCTTTGCCTCCTTCACTGACTGGTAGGATGATTTCATGTAATTTCTGTAGATGCATATATCCAAGGAATTTCACCTCTCATAGCTTGTACTTAGATTTATCCCCATCAAAGTACGGTTGTCCTCTACTGGCACTGGGCACATGACCTAATGAAGCCATTCTTGTAGAGGGGTAGAAATGACGAGGGAGCCTGAGCTGAACTGCACTACACGCTTTATTCTACTCAAGAGAGAATCACATCTTGCAACACTATACTGGTTGTGTACACCTAAACTCTGAACCTGTTTATAAGTGTTACCAGCCCTGAGCTTGATATACCATTTGATAAACTTCAAGGGCCCTGTGGTTGTGTTTACAGTAGCTTCATAAATCAAACCTGTGTGAGTTAACCCTCTAATACCTAAATTACAATAATGTATTCAATGTTAATTTAATGCAAGATTGATTTTAAGATCCTCAACTCCCCTCCCTAACGGCAGGCCTTTCAATGCCAGGTCTAGAGAAACAAGCTAAAACACTGTCATCCTTTTACACCAATCATTTACTCCCATCCCTAACAGCAGGTTCTCACTGCCACGCAGAAAGAAACAATTTATTATACCTCACGTGAAGATTCTTGATTCTGATTGGTCAAGGGCCATGGATTAATCGTCATGATTTCCTCACTACTTAGTAACAGGCTGTTGTCCTGCACAGCTAGGGAATTAACATGTTAATCACGGCAACATGCAGCAGGTGATTAACATGTTAATCACCTCTACCGGGCAATGAGCTCGATGCGCATGTGTGCATATCAAACGTCAGCCATCGCCGACGTGAAATCAACAAGGCTGACCGCCTCAAATTTAAAATCGTGCCTAACAGGCAGCATGCAACGGATTTTTATCAAATAAAGATAGAATTATTCAAACAAATAAGGTATGGTACGAACGTGACTGGTTTTGGGGGGTGTTTCAAGTTATACATATGAGCGCCCAGTTTTCTTGGCGCAGATGCAAATTTTATAAATGCTCGGATCTCTAGGTTAGAGTCTTAAAACTGTGATGAGGCCAATATACAGCATATACTAAACAACGGCCGGTACCACAGTTAGAGTTGCTCGAACTAATAAAGACAGTAAAAGTACAAACAAACAAATAAGGTTCAGTGTCTTGCTAATACATAAGCACATAGATTGATTAAGAGGTGGTATCAATAAATGCAGTTTAAACGTTTTCTGATACAAATTTTATTTGAAAAAGGAAGCGAAACATCGAGTAGACTCATTTGTTCATGTTTTCAGAAATATTTCTGAGTCAAACTGAAAATTTTCTCCTGTTGTACGTTTTGGGGCTTCTCTTTCACTCTGATGCGTCAATGCAACAATCTCTGTTATTGTAATTTGTAAATTTTTAACAAAAGAGTATTTATCCAAAATCTCTGATATTTGTCAATTTTTCCCCTTTTGTGTTTTGTATGTTGTACGGTATAATAAAACAAATATGACATCCCTGTGTGGTGTACAACAGGAATAACTCCCCCTCGAGAGGAGTATAATAACACATCATCATCTTCTCTTTACACCCTGAATTCTCAACTCCCCTCCCTAAAGGCGGGCCATTCACCACCAAGCTGAAAGAAAGCAAAGCAGTTCAATTTCAGTCAATCGTACCTGAGACATTTTATATATACTATATACTATATATATACATTTAGTTTATGTTTCGACTGCTAATTGAGTTGTCCCTTAAAGAATCATCTATTTTATGCAGATTTCATTTTATTCTATTTCTTTAAAGTCTTATTTGTCTCTTCTAGGTTGAAAGATGACTACGCCAAGAAGGTTCTGAAATACAATGGGGAGGATGCTTTTCCCTCAGCAAGCAGGAAACACCAGGGTGGTGGACTGGAGAGGGGGCAGGCAGGAGAGACTGAGGGCCCCCTCTCTGGCCCCTTCTCTCCCTCCGCCTCACTGTCATCCTCCCTAGAGCTGCTCAACCTGTCAGACAGCACCAAGACATCCTCCTCGGCAAACAACACCAGCACCTCTCCCCCCGAGGACAGCCATTATCTCTATGGCACAGTGCCACCTGGTGGGGGGACTGGGAACCACTCCTCGCCGCGGGCTGAGGAGGATGTTGTGGTGGTGCACAAGGAGAGCGTGGCAGTGCGGCCCGGATCTCACCTGACACGTGCACCAGAACCTAGAGTCATGAGCTCACTGCGCGCCGTCCAGTTGAACGAATCAGGCCCGTTGTTCGGAGCCCGCCTATCCAAGGCAGCCAATGAGACTTCAGGGTCTACGAGCTCACTGAGCAGTGGAGGTGGGGAGGAGGAGGAGTACTTCTACAACAGGGAGGAGATGGACGGAGCGCAGGAGGAGATTCAGCTCCAGCAGGACTGGCTAGAGCTCACACCTGAGAACAGCATTTCACTCGTGTCATACTCACAAAACAACAGCTCTTCTAGTGCAGAGACAAGCAAAATATCTCCAAACGCAAAATCAGGCTCACAAAACTTAGTGGCAAGCTCTTATCGATCAGTGAATTTAGGTGGCGAGTCCAGTGGAATGAGATTGCAAAAACAGGTGTCGTTCTCAAATGAGATGGATTTAAAACATTCACCACTTAGTGTGAGGTCCTCCCGCGATGTCTCTCCTAGGATCGCCTCACCAAGGGATGCATCACCAAGGGCTGTGTCTCCAAGGGCTGTGTCGCCAAGGGATGCATCCCCAAGGGACTCAGCATCACAGGACATGTTGTCAAGGGATTATACCAGCCTTGGTGCAGCAAAGGAAAAGAGCGCCACTGATCGCATGGATGCTCTCCTGAAGAACACCTCGTCACACACTCAACCCTCATCCCACCACCACCGGCAGGTGGCCAGGCCGATCTTCACCCCACCCCCGCCACCAGACTCACCCCCGCCCCCTGGTGGCAACAAACAACGACATATCACCATGCAAGATCTGCAGAAGGTCGTTTTAAACAAGAGTAGGACATCATTGGGTAAATGCTTGTTCTATTGAATTCTCATGTTGCTCTGCAATATAAGCATCTAAGTATTCTGAGATTCCCTTGATGCTAGGCTTTTGGAGCTGTAAGAGCATGAAAAGAAGAATTGCCTGAAGTTAAAAGCAAGTGTCTATCCCTTATAGAGAATAGTTAATTTTTAGTTAAACAGCACTTGTTCACAATAAGTTGTTCATTATGCTTTCGGGACATACAAGACTGGGTTCAAACTTAAATAAAGCTTTGATAACAGTTCACCAGGGCAGTATTTGTATTTTATGTGTGCCTGAAAACATCCTGGCCGGACCAAGGCCCAAAAGCCCTAAGTCTGGTCAGGATGACTGGAAGCATTTATATTTATAATTTCATGCTTTTTTCATCCAAAATAAAACTGCGAAAATGTTATAGAAAATGTTTTATATTTCAGCTACCAACACAGTATTTATTTGAGCTTAATTTTCATCTTGTAAATATTCTTCTTCTTCACTCTGATACTGACTTCACATAAGATTGAGATGCAAGAAAAGGGTACCTATAGAAGTTGTCCATGAACATTAACCAACGATTGAGAAATATTCAAATCATGTCATTGACTGACCAAGTTAGCTTTGGGAGGCATTAGTTGAGAGTTAATGCCCAGTACGGGGATTTGATGATCGGTCACAGTCACAGCCAGTTGTCCCTGCTGGTGCCAATATAATTAGATTGATCTTTTTTGTTCTTTTAGGGATCAGTATCTCTGGTGGCTCTGATAGCCGTAGTCAGCCGGTAGTGAAGATTGAGCGTGTGTTTCCAGGGGGCGCTGCTGCAGATGAAGGGACCCTCAAGGTGAGTATCGTCTGTGAAAATTGAGCGTGTATTTCCAGGGGGCGACACTAAAAAGAGCACTTTAAAGGTGAGTATCGTCTGTGAGGATTGATTGTGTATTTCCAGGGGGCGCCACTAAAGAGGAGACTCTCAAGGTGAGTATCGTCTGTGAAGATTGAGCATGTATTTCCAGGGGGCGCCACTTAATAGGGGACTCTCAAGGTGAGTATCGTCTGTGAAGATTGAGCGTGTATTTCCAGGGAGCAACACTAAAAAGAGCACTCTCAAGGTGAGTATCGTCTGTGAAGATTGAGCATGTATTTCCAGGGGGCGCCACTAAAGAGGGTACTCTCAAGGTGAGTATCATCTGTGAAGATTGAGCGTGTATTTCCAGGGAGCGACACTAAAAAGAGCACTCTCATGGTGAGTATCGTCTGTGAGGATTGATTGTGTATTTCCAGGGGGCGCCACTAAAGAGGGGACTCTCAAGGTGAGTATTGTCTGTGAAGATTGAGCATGTATTTCCAGGGGGCGCCACTAAAGAGGGAACTCTCAAGGTGAGTATCGTCTGTGAAGATTGAGGGTGTATTTCCAGGGGGCGCCACTAAAGAGGGGACTCTCAAGGTGAGTATCATCTGTGAAGAACAAGTGCACCTCCTGATGGCGCCTGGTTGCGAGAAGGCGCCGCTAGGAGTATATGTGATGACTTATGTTCATATAACAGCGCTTATGAACATTTAAGTGGAAAGGGTGCTATTTCAAATATCAATTAATAATAATAGTATTAATAATTAATAATAATAACATAAACAGCCAGTTTCCTGGCATTGATTAAGATCAATCTCACGAATCATGATTGGTTGTTAATTTATACATTTTTTTTTTCAGGCTGGCATGGAACTTGTGTCTATTGATGATCATCTTCTTGCCAACGTGACCCACCCCCAGGCTGTGGACATAATACGCCGGGCATACGCCAACAAACGCGAGCCTCTTATGACCATCGTCATCAAACCTCTAGTGGACACTGCATAGATTATTATACGCCAACAAGCTGAGCCACTCATGACCATGGTTTTCAAACCTTTAGTGGACACAGCATAGATTATTATACGCTAACAAATGCGACAACTGGCTAGTCACAAATTAGCTGCAATATGACATAAATGTGACGAAAAACGAAATTCCAATAAGCCCGAGCCTCTCATGACCATGGTCATCAAACCATAGTGGACACTGCATAGATGAGGGTCTGCACTTCCAGTCCCACATTTGAGGCTAGTCAGAAAGTTGTGAGTGACTATGAGTTAGACAGTGGTTTTCCCAAAGGGCACTCCCCTCTGTCGTCCATACTGGCTAGCCAGGGAAAGTGAAATATCCCATTTCCATTTCAGAGCAATATGCTGTCTGGTAAAACAGCATGGCATGGGGCACCCATATAAACCCTTACACTTTACAAAAAGAATGCTTTGATGTTGTGGTGCCATTTTCAATACCTATTGAATTCATAGCATTGAAGGATGTTTGAAAATCAGCGATTGGCTATGGGAATGAATTACCAGTTTTAACTAATATTTATTAGAGCTTTGTAAATATGATTATGTAAATATTGCATTATCTTTTGGTAGACTTTTACCTTGTCAGTTCCCCACTCAAGATGTCGCCTCAGTGGCTTTGATTGTGATATGTAAGTGATTTTCTAGTCAATTTCATTTCCCATCAAAATAATTATTTAATTGCTTGCACTGATTCCCGACAAAAGAATTACAATATTGATGGGAGGGTATTCTGCCTTTGTACTATATTTGAATACATACCTGATGTTAAGCCCTGATATATATGTAAAAGTTCCATCCCACTAAACAGTTATAATCCTCTCTTTGAGGACCTACTGGGCCAGTTTATATGAAATATCCTTAGCTCATGAGTACCTGATTGAGTGCTTAAGCTATACCTTGACCTTAATTTCTTAATTTTGAATAGAAAATCCTAAGAAATAGGGGTTCTTTACCTAAGGTACCAGATAACCTTTTCACTTAAGGTCACCCTGCACACAGAGAAAGACATTAAATTTGAAGGAAGTCCTACAATTCTGCCCTTAAAACCTAAGGATAGGTAGGGGCACCCTTAACCTTTTTTCTTATTCTAAGATTATGTTTTAAGATACAATTTTTAGGGTTTTCTCTGTGTGAGGGGATGAATCTGTAAATGAAAATCTTATAGTAAGAGCCACTGAGTTACTTCGTTAAAAAAACACTACATTCTTAAGGATTTCCTTTTCTAAGTTAAGGTTAATGTTTACCACAAGGATATGATTAAGGGAAACCTTAGCCCAAAAGTAATCAACATTAATGAATTTCTTACCTGAAGATAGTTTAAAGGGGAACTAAAGGCTCACATACATATTAGCTTATATGAAAGTAATACACTTCAAGAATAGGATGCTGTCCTCCTTTTTCTCTTAGTGATCCCATGAGGGGAGAATTTTATGTATTGCCAGCAGCCTCAGCCAGCCCCTAGCAGCCCCTGGTAGCAGCCATGTTTTTCAACTGCTATCAGCTGTGAATCAAATGGGTGGCAGCCCACTTCGTGTCCCCTAGCTCTGAGCAGTGTATCATAGACTGTAGTGCTCTACACACCAATTCTCTTCGAAAGTTGCATAACAACTTGTATAAGTATCAAACAGGTAAATGGTAAAATCATGAGCAGCAATTGGCTGTACAAAAAGACAGGGTAGTAGAATTATATTTCATATATTTCCTGTTGTTAAATTCAGACAAAAACAGTGGCTAGCATCACTGAATTCCTGTCCTGAAGCATGTAATTTTATGTTCAGACCACTTCGCTGATGCGTTTTATACTCGGAATCATAAATGCAGTCAGGATTACTCAACAGGATGGTGCTGTGCCATTCAGTGTTTTTGTTTTCAACCCTTCTGTATCAACTGCTACAAAGCAAGCACAGAGAGACAGCTAACAGTTAAGTTTATTAGCATACAATTCTAGGTACCTAAACATGGTCATCATTAATCTGTACAATTGAAAATAGACTCTAGGATTGTGTTGGTTGTCTTACAACTTGGGTTTTGTTTAATATCTAGGTCCCTTTGGCAACAACAAAAGGAAGTACATGTACCACTCCTTAAAGGAAAAGGATAAACAATGGGTTAATTATAACCTTGTGGCATTACACATCTAGATCCCAGGACACAGAAGTTAGTCAACGCAGGAAATAGCTATCAGTACTTGGAACATCAATCATTTCCTTCAGTATTTGTGTAGGTTACATGAAAGAAAACAGTTTTTGTAGAACAGCTAGCTTCAAGTAAAATCAATTATTGAAAATCTGGATGATTGGTGATGTACATACTAGTATTGTTTTTATTCAACCCTTCCTTCATAGTCACACAGGTATCCAATGTATTTGCATATGACAGATGTTGAGCTATGTTCATGAATTTTCAAATAACCTGTTGATTTGCTGTCCCCAAAGTCCCCTTTTATAAGTAATCCTGACTGTAGTTTGTGATTCCTTACATAATGCGCATCAGGGAAGTGGTCTGAACATAGAACTGCATACCGGTACTTCAAGACAGGTGGATTTACAAGTTTCAGTGACTGCTAGCCACTGTTTTTGTCTGAATTTACCAACTGGAAATATATGAAAAATAACTCTACCACCCTGTCTTTTTGTCCAATTGCTGCTCATGATTTTAACATTTACATGGTAGTAGAATTATATGAGAGTTGGTGTGTAGAGCACTACTGTCTATGATACACTGCTCAGAGCTAGGGGACATGAAGTGGGCTGCCACCCATTTAAGTCACAGCTGATAGCAGTTGAAAAACATGGCTGCCACCAGGGGCTGCTAGGGGCTGGCTGAGGCTGCTGGCAATACACAAAATTCTCCCCTCATGGGATCACTAAGAGAAAAAGGAGGACAGCATCCTATTCTTGAAGTGTATTACTTTCATATAAGCTAATATGTATGTGAGCCTTTAGTTCCCCTTTAAGCAACGGAGCCGTGACAATATTGATTTCCCCTCCTAGCACTCCAAACAAATCACTAAAACCCATTGGGATAATGCAGCTTCAGTTACTTCTACTACTACCCGAATACTACTACTACTACTACCACTGCTACTACTACCACTACTACAGTACCACTACCACTACTATTACCGCTACTACTACTACCACTACTACAGTACCACTACCACTACTATTACTACAACTACTGCTCCTACTACTACTACTACTATCGCTACTACTACTACTACTACTACTACTACTACTACTACTACTATAGTATCACTACTACTACTATTATGCAACTACTGCTCCTACTATTACTACTACTGCTACTACTACTACTACTACTACTACTACTACTACTATTACTACAGTACCACTACTACTACTACTATTACTACAACTACTGCTCCTACTACTGCTACTACCACTACTACTACTACCACTACTACAGTACCACTACTACTACTATTACTACTACTACTACTGCTACTACTACTACCACTACTTCAGTACCACTACTACTACTACTACTACAACTACTGCTCCTACTACTACTGCTACTACTATTACCACTACCACTACTACAGTACCACTACTATTACTACAACTACTGCTCCTACTACTACTAGAGCTACTACTACTACTACCACTACCGCTACTACTACTACCACTACTACAGTACCACTACCACTACTATTACTACAACTACTGCTCCTACTATTACTACTACTACAGCTACTACTACTACAGCTACTACTACTACAACTACTACTGCTACAACTACTATACTGCTACTACTATTACTGCAGCTAGTACTATTACTACCACTACTACTACTACTGGTAAAGTATAGGGAATCGTGCCAGCGATCTCACATATTCAGAAGCTTTTACTCAATGATTTTAAACAAGTTACATTTTATCTTTGTTTGTACAATCAGGTGAAAATGTTAATTGTTTATTACAGTGTAACTTTACATGTATTTTACAAAGTTGTAACTTGACAGTACAATCTAGTTAAAGTGTTGTATCTTTACAGGTACAATACTGTTACATTGATTTAACTTTCAATGTACACTGCCTAGAGCAAATTGTAATACATTTACATAGAGGCATTGCTTTCAATGCCCTACCCGGTTCCTGCTTGTTTAGCATTATACACTATATATATCGAACCACATTCGCAATAGGAATAGGTTTTCATTGGGTTTATACATAAACCAATGATCAAAGACTTGTATGTATATATATATATATATATATATATATATATATATATTTATATATATATATATATATATATATATATATATATATACATATATACATATATACATATATACATATATACATATATATATATATATATATATATATATATATATATATATATATATATATATATATACATACATACATATATACATACATACATACATACATACATACATACATATATACATACATATATACATATATATATATATGTATATATATACATAATTATACTGCTTCAGTCTCAGTAGGTTGTATAACCTTACAAAATGGTATGTACATTGTATGACAGGAATGCACTCTCCTTGGGGCAAAACCCTTGACCAGCTTATTGAGCTGGAACTCTTTTAGCAGCACTGCATTGTATAAAATTGTATATTTTAAACCAATTTTTACTAGTACAAGCCTGGTAGACAATGTGGTTGTGATAAGCCTAGATGTGACTTGAAAGGGTTCGTCCCTTAAACAGGGCTTATAAGCACCACTCACTCTTACCATTGGTAGGGGCAGGGTTAAAATGCAATATGTAGAAGGGGAACCTTTTTGGGAATGCCATACATGCAAATAAACAGCATTTTCTTTAAGAGGAGAAAATATTTCTTCGAAAGGAAAATGATGATTACTTATTTGCCTGCATTGCATTCCACAAATTTTAATCCATTAATGCTCACAGCGGCCAAAAGCAGCCTGACAATTTTGAGGAAATCTTTTCAGGCAAAAGCATAGTTGGGAGACTAATTGATAGAGAAATGTTAATTAGAACAGTACCAACAATCATAGAAATAGTTTGTATATTCAATCTTAATTTCCAAGTTATAGTCAAATGTATCTTAGATGCAGATGGCAATTTCGTGAGTAACTTGAGCAATAATGTGTTAGTAGTAATGATATTAGAAAAGGTGGGTTGATATTATTTCTTTGTGGTGTCTTTGCAGACATGAAATGTGACCAGCCATGAGGAGTAGACTTGTGCTGAGTTGTGCATTCTGCTCGCTCTAGCTGTGAGTGTGATTGATGAAATAAGATGAAGATACTTATTCTGAACTTTTCCGTCCATGGTCAGCTATAGTTTTTGTTTTATCCAGATCTCATCGAGGTAGAATCTCTTTGTATGTGTATGCTATGTTCTGGAAGTATAATTTACATGTGTATGTTATAGAATGCTGGAATTCTATTGCTTTTGTTTTGTTGTATGTTCTTAAGAGTTGGCTTCATGCAGTGTGGTATTGTGGGTACAGTAGTAGTTATATATATGAAGATCTGTCAGAACAAAAAGGCTTTCTTTGAGGATCATGTTATTAAATTGCTACATTTTCCCAAACTTGAATATTCTTTTCCTTTACATGGGATGGCAAAGGAAAACTAACCGTTCTTTTGTTAATATCACATTTTATTTCTCTCACAATTTATCAACAGGGTTTGTTCTTATGAGGGGGGCTCATTTTCACAGAGAGGTAGATAGATCTACCTTGTTGGATTTGAGTAAACTATAATAAAGTTACCATTCATTGCACGAAGATCAACATTTTGTAATGTAATCCCTTGACCTTGACCTACCAGCAGGTGTGAGTGTGCCTGCGTATATCTAAAGCAGCCAGTGACGGGGCTGCTGGGAGTAATATAGGTTTTGTACGTCAACGTACGAAAGTAGCATGTATGGGTGGATATTGGAAAGAAAAATACATCAGATCATACCCAATGACTTTCCAACAGATTTTGTGAGGTTATAATTCCCAGATGAATCTAAATCCATAAAACACTTTTCAAGAGGAACTTCCTGCATGAATGGGTTAATATATAAATCATTGCACTGTCTAGTAGTTTCCAGGGCAAGTGTTTAGGTATTTCAAGCATGAATGGTTTAATGCATATATCATTGCTCTAGGAAAAGCGTTTGATACCAAAACAGCAGGTGATAAAGAGTAGCTTTTTTTGTTTGCAGATTTGATTGTTTGTATCTAGAATGTAGATCACCTTTTCTTGTGGCTTGTGAAATCCATGCGAAGTTTATATTTTTGTACATATCCTATTTACAGCTGTACACTACTTGTGCCAAGACACCACTACGTGTATATAGGCATTGCAAACAGAATGGAATAAATATGGAATTGAAGTAACCAAGTTGTTTTAGACATTTTTATACAACCAACTGGGTCACACACCCACTCCCCATATCTATACATGTTTGTCACATGCCCCCACATCCAATAGAGCCATGCTTGCAGGATGGTCAAATTCATATCAATTAAGGACAGACTTGTCACTCTTTAAGAGATCTCTCAACAATGGTCAAAAGTAAGCCTACTGGCTGTTGGAATAATATCCCCAACACAGGTTGATTTTGGTAAGCCAAATGACCATGGCGGGCTAAACTTTACTTTTATGATAGACAAACATTAACAACCTGGTACTATTTCGAAAGGAGTTTAATTGACTATATGGACCATGACAACTGTCCAATGACTCTAAAGCGCTTTTGAACATTATAGGTGGAAAGGGCGCTATATCAAATATCAATTATTATTATTATTATTACTCGATGTTGGCCTGTTCACCATTGCAACTTGACACCAAGGATTTGTGAGCATAAGTACAATGTGAACTCACAAGGGTTTAAGAGAAGGGAAATAAGTTCATACACCATATGTATTTGCAATAAAAGGCAGCTCTTATTATTTGTGCAGTACTGATGGCAAATTACTAAGTACATGTATTTAAAAATGATTCATTTAACGATAATAATAAATTCTGAAATAAGTAAAAATTCCAGAACACAAGCCTTCCTGTCTAGCAGACATGATTAAATGTTGAACCTTGGACATGCATTGTTACCCACCCATCTTGAGAAAACTATAGATTGTCAAGACTAGATCAGCCAGCATTCGTCATATATACCTCAAAGCAAAATATCTGTAGGAATTGTGTTGGAGATCCCTAGTGATGAAAATCATCATCTTTTCTGGCAATCCAGAAATATATACATTATAGGTTTCAGGCCTAATTCAAGTCATTGTTTACAATGACCATGTCCTGATAAGAATATTCTTAGCCAGCAGGGCGCCTTGGCATCATTTGGACATCCAAATCCTTTAAAATCACCCTTTCAAACACCCAGATCATTTTGTGAGTAATTTCATAAAATCTCATTTTAAAAAATATAATTGTGGTCTCCCTTGAAAAATAAGATGCCCAAAAATTTAATCTTGGCTGAGACCCGCTGACAAGCTATTCGAGTTAGAAAAGCCAATGGCATAGAGAGAGAGCTGGCATAGTACAGGATGTTTCTTTTGTAGCAGGAAACCCTGAGGCGGCGCCATAAGAGCAGCAGGGCACCTTGGCATCATTTGGACACCCAAATACAAAGAGCAGGCGACTGTTTAAACCATCTACCTCTGCAGTAGCCCAAAACAGTCACACCACTGGAGCAAAACCTTTCCAGAATCATCCACTTCCTGTGGTAGTCTGGCATCGCACCATTCCAGTTGATTTTGAACTCCTATATGCCAAGGTCACATGACACAAGGGCCGAGTTTCCATCACGCAAGTTTTACGTGTTTCCTATAGTTACCCAAGTACACTTCATTATCATTACCGTAATTGTTTATATTATGTTAAGGCCTACTGAGGACTGAATTATTCAGTGAATAAAAAAATAAATGTCCATCTCCCATCGTTCATAGCGCGAACCACAGTCAACCACTGTCAATCGTCGGTTGTCGATTTTGAACCAGACTACGTCACACGGCAAGGTCAAGGTGAGAACCAGGCGAGAAACTGCTCGCGAAAACGACTTTGGGTGGAACCAGAGCATGTGACAATCGACAACCGACGCCGCCGAAACTCGCTCAAGAGGATGGCAAACCATAAAGTTCATCAAGATGCCAGCCATTTTTCTCAAGGCTTCTTTAAGATTCCTTTCCTTTTCTTGTGCTTGTGTTCGTTTTCCTGTAGCATCCTGGCGATGTAGAGCTCCTGCTGTTTCTGAACCTCCAGCTCCGAGAGCTGTTTGCTGTGGCTCTCTCTCTGCTCCTGCAGCTTCTGGCTAAGACTCTCTATAGATTCATCTTTAGAGCTCAGGTCATCTTGCTGCTCTCGCCGCTGCCTCTCAATAGCTGAAAAATAACAAGCAGAATTATTGTGTTAATAGGACTAAACACTCTCAATAGATTCATCTTTAGACCTTAGGTCATCTTGCTGCTCTCGCCGCTGCCTCTCAATGGCTGAAAAATAACAATCAGAAGTAATGTGTTAGGACTAAACACTCTCAATAGATTCATCTTTAGAGCTCAGATCATCTTGCTGCTCTCGCCGCTGCCTCTCAATGGCTGAAAAATAACAAGCAGAATTATTGTGTTAGAACTAATCACTCTCAATAGATTCATCTTTAGACCTCAGGTCATCTTGCTGCTCTCGCCGCTGCCTCTCAATGGCTGAAAAATAACAATCAGAAGTAATGTGTTAGGACTAAACACTCTCAATAGATTCATCTTTAGAGCTCAGATCATCTTGCTGCTCTCGCCGCTGCCTCTCAATGGCTGAAAAATAACAAGCAGAATTATTGTGTTAGAACTAATCACTCTCAATAGATTCATCTTTAGACCTCAGGTCATCTTGCTGCTCTCGCCGCTGCCTCTCAATGGCTGAAAAATAACAATCAGAATTATTGTGTTAGAACTAATCACTCTCAATAGATTCATCTTTAGAGCTCAGATCATCTTGCTGCTCTCGCCGCTGCCTCTCAATGGCTGAAAAATAACAAGCAGAATTATTGTGTTAGAACTAATCACTCTCAATAGATTCATCTTTAGAGCTCAGATCATCTTGCTGCTCTCGCCGCTGCCTCTCAATGGCTGAAAAATAACAATCAGAATTATTGTGTTAGAACTAATCACTCTCAATAGATTCATCTTTAGAGCTCAGATCATCTTGCTGCTCTCGCCGCTGCCTCTCAATGGCTGAAAAATAACAATCAGAATTATTGTGTTAATAGGACTAAATAAAACACTGAGGTACCAATCAAACACACCCAGTTGAATCCTTTACTTGGTAAAAAAACACTTTCACTTGCTGATGCACCATAAAGTCTGCATTAACCCAAGAAATCGTCGCCGGGATCTACAATAGTTTTGACAATAACTTCAGAATTGTTTTACAAGATTTTTAAAAGGAGAGTTTTGGCAGGATTCTGACAAGTATTCCCCTTCCAATATTCCCCAACGTAGCGTTCACCTGAAAGCTTACACCAGGATTGCCAGGCTCCTTTTGGTCATTGTGACCATTAATGCGTTAACCAATCCAACTTGTAGTTGCGCAAAGAAGTGTTGTCTGATACACAAAAGTACTATTTGGAAATATTTAAGCATCTTTAATAAGAAATATCATAATAGAAAAATTGATTTTGCTACAATCAACTCTTTCAACTAAATTCCTACACTTACTTTTTTAAATTTCATTTTGAAGGCAATTGCAGTACATTGAAATAAAATAAATTGCCAGAAGACTACCAGCAGAATAAAAGGACAATAAAGGAACCCTTGGGCCCTTATCCCTTGCATCCCGACGTTGAAATGTTTTCTGCAACCAGGCCCTGCATGCTATGATGAGAAGATGATGTCAGAGAACATCGGCAGCATAATCTCTGCTGTACTCCAATGGTAAATTCCAATAATAATCACTTACCGAAGCATTTGTTCTCTAGTTGAATATTTTTGCTTGTTTCCTTCATGGCCTTATTTTTCAGCAGACCAAACCTGAATTAGAGAAATAAAGACATTCTTTCTAGCAGCAGTAAAGGAAGGGTGTTGTAGTCTCCTGCATTTCACCAGTGGAATGAGCAACACCAGCCCCCGACCCTGGAGTGGGGCTTGGCTAGTAATGTCATTGATATGAAATTTTATCGATTCGATTAATTGATATATTTTTCAATTAGATTCGATTCGATACGCCGTAACGTGCTCGTAGGGCACAATTATTTATAGGGATGTCATTGATGTCCCTTTTTTTTCGATTTGATTAATTGCTTTACTCTTTCCGATATGTCGATTCAATTTGATTCGGTTCCATACCCTGTGTCTTGGCCATATGCCTGAGTAAAGTACATCATTCCTTCCAGCCACCGGACCGTGGAGTGGGGCTTGGCATTGTGACTTGGCTGATTGCATCCCATTGGCTGAGCACTGCTCATGCATGGTTCTCTGTTCAGGAATTTACAACCAACAGCCCTGCTGTTTTAATTGATCTTTATTCTTTAATGAGACCCCTTGCTACATGTGAAATTTAGGTTCTTTCAAATCCCTTGTTGTGTCATCACTATTATTTTATATCTCATTGCTATAAAAATTGCTTGGAAAAAAAGCTTGAAAAACACACTATGTTCAGTGAGAACCTGTTTCCATGGCTTTAAAGTGGTCCCTGTTCACCGCACTGAGCCGGGACGAAATCTCAGCTCACTGCCATGAGCCGGTACCAAATCAACCATTAGAAAACAGGATTTTTGTGTCATTTTCACAGAACTGTAAGATATTTTTTATCACTCAAACCCGCTATATCCGCCACTGAGCATTGGTGCAGATTTATAGCCTCGCCGAGGGAGTTTGTTGCAAAGCTTCGGCCTTGGCTGCCTCAGCTTTGGCAACAAGCACCTACATCTCGGCTATAAATCTGCACTAATGCTCAGTGACAGATCTTAATCTGTATATATAACTAACAAGTACCACTGATCATTATGGATATCATCATAACTCTATAGAATAACTAATACATCATACTGTCTATCAGCACTATCATCATCACCGCCAAGATCTTAACCATAGTTATTAGTATCATAATCATCACTATAATTTTTTCTCATTTGAAAATTATTTCATTTCAAGGATTTGGAGGTAGCAACTTCCATTCAGTTTTTAATCTTATTCCACCAATCATTACCTTACTCCTATACTTTACACCATTAGAGCGGTCGCACTAAGTCTGTACTCACGCCTGTTCAAACTGCATGTTTTCTCTGTCAAGCTGTTTGGTGAGGACCTCTATCTCTCCGAGAGCGAACTGTAATTTGTCCTCCACGGCCATCTTCTGTGCTTTGGTCTCGGCGTGTGCCAGCTTCTCGTCCTCCAGCTCTCTGAGCAGCTCCTCATACTGGCCCAGGCAAACGCTGTCCTCCCTCACAGAAACCTGGCAACAAGAGAGAGCAAGTTATACTCATACTGGCCCAGACAAACACTGTCCTCCCTCACAGAAACCTGGCAACAAGAGAGAGCAAGTTATACTCATACTGGCCCAGGCAAACACTGTCCTCCCTCACAGAAACCTGGCAACAAGAGAGAGCAAGTTATACTCATACTGGCCCAGACAAACACTGTCCTCCCTCACAGAAACCTGGCAACAAGAGAGAGCAAGTTATACTCATACTGGCCCAGACAAACACTGTCCTCCCTCACAGAAACCTGGCAACAAGAGAGAGCAAGTTATACTCATACTGGCCCAGACAAACGCTGTCCTCCCTCACAGAAACCTGGCAACAAGAGAGAGCAAGTTATACTCATACTGGCCCAGACAAACGCTGTCCTCCCTCACAGAAACCTGGCAACAAGAGAGAGCAAGTTATACTCATACTGGCCCAGACAAACGCTGTCCTCCCTCACAGAAACCTGGCAACAAGAGAGAGCAAGTTATACTCATACTGGCCCAGACAAACACTGTCCTCCCTCACAGAAACCTGGCAACAAGAGAGAGCAAGTTATACTCATACTGGCCCAGACAAACGCTGTCCTCCCTCACAGAAACCTGGCAACAAGAGAGAGCAAGTTATAGGGCCATATCACAATAATTGCGACGGAGAACTTTAAAAAATAATTTCAATATTCTGATATGAATTGAAGACGTACTGAAAATAGACATCCTTAAGTGTACAAAAATGAAAAAAAGCAGAACTTAAAGCATTCCACCTCCCATAAAATTGACTTTTTACCTTAAAAATTTTTTTTTTAGTGTTGCGGACGGAAAAGTGATTAAAATCATTTTATTTTTGATAGGGTTGTCAGAAGTATACTTTTTTGGTGTCTTTTTGTAGGTGTTAGGCTTAAGTACATTACCACTGAACATACTTGATCTGGTGATCATTGATCAATGAGGTATTGATCTGGTTTGATAGCCATTTTCCCGTCCGCAACAAAAAACTTTGAAAAGTTTCTATAAAAAATTCATTTTAAGTGATAATGTAACTATTTTTGGAATCCTCTTACTTCATTATAATGCATATCTATTGATGTAAAAAAATTGAAGAAAATAAATCACATAACTTGTAAAAATGGAGTTTGAAAATTTTCCGTCCGCAACAGTTAGTGCTGTTTCGGACGGAAAAGTGATTGAGACAGGAAGTATGACTGGAAGGCAAAAGTCAGGTGATCAATGGCAGCTATGGATTTTCATCTAAGTAAACGATTCAAGGCACACCCATCTTCCCTCTATGGGTTGGGGAATTTTCCAAAGAAAGAGATCTCTGTTGTTTTAATGGTATAATATACAGAAAAGAGGATTACACTTAGGTAATGGGCCTTGGAGGTATGAGCAAAATTTGACTACCACTCTGTTTCTTACATACATACTCAGCATAATAGTTCCAACTGACTTAGGCGTGATGCATCCTTTAGAACATTAAACAGAGAAAGTTATGAAAAGCATAATTTAGTTTATGTTCTCAGAGGTAGATGATTTCACTCACCACCTGGTCAGTTTTAACAGGAACAATAATTCTATACTTCCTGGTTTTAATCACTTCCTGTACAAATCAAGGATGATGGTATAGCCAAAATAATG
Organism: Maea johnstoni; assembly: GCA_963942565.1. Classification (NCBI taxonomy): domain Eukaryota; kingdom Metazoa; phylum Annelida; class Polychaeta; order Spionida; family Magelonidae; genus Maea; species Maea johnstoni. Next base: position 43,605,086 of record OZ012694.1, on the reverse strand, counting down.
TGGATTCTGTTTTACCTTCACTTCCCCCTCTCATCAACACCTCTGATTCTCCAGTCTGGGGAGAAGAATAGGGTAGGGGGAAATTGCATTTACCTCTGATTCTCCAGTTGTGGGAGGGAGGAAAGAGTTGGGGGGAAATTGCATTTACCCCGATTGACTGAATAAGGTGGCTTCAGGATTAAGGATGTAGGGGTGCAGACAGGATGAAGGTTCATGTCTAGACAGTGCTGAATGTGTACACCTGTACATTGGTTGGACCATTTATTATTAGACCTATGCTAGAACCTATGAGAACTCATTATGAAAATAAATAAATTAGCTAAATCAGCAAATTAGATGAGCAGGTATAAAGATAAATCATTTCTCCTAATTGCATCATCAACATGGCATCAGGTACAGAGCATTCCAAAAAAAGTTGAGAAAAACAGAAAGGATCTTGAGAAAGTTGTTTTAAATGATACCAAGGTATCTGTATTCTGAATGATTTAGGAATATGTGTAGTTACTGAGTGTCCAGTTTGCTAAATACTTTAAAATACCTATGTGATATTTTCATTCATAAGTATTTGATCTTATTGACAGTTGGCTATTTTTTTGGGCTCAGATCTAACATGTCTATTGGGTGAATGGAGAATTAGTGTAGGTGTGCATTGATATCCAGTATTGGATATGAACTGGATTTGTAGTCCTAACCAAACATACATTATCATGAAAATCAGTGGTATATCTAAACTTGTAATTTAGCATTGCTAGTATGTTTTAAATTGCACTTAAGATTTCAGTGCTAAGATCTGGGTATATAGCCCTATTGCAATTTGGAGCACCAGCATCACTCCACAACCTGGTTATAAGAATCCTCTCTTAACTTGCTTAAATTGCTGTATATAGTTATCTTTTCTAATAGAAAGAATATCGAGTTCTTGTTTTGAGTGTTTTCAATGTTTAAGCCACAATAATTTAAGAACCTAGAATTGAGAGTATCAGTCTCTGAGCTAAATCCAATGAAATTTAGTTTCAGGAATCATTTTATCTGTAGCTCAGCATTTAGACTACTGATCTATGAATAATGTTGTATAAAACATTCTTATGTCAGTCTTCCAAATGACTATTTTCAATTTTTGAGTGATGTTATCAAATTTTGACCTCTTACAAATGTTTTATGTACTGAATCCTTCCTCTCCTGTACTTGCGACGAAAGTTTCCCGTCCGCAACAGTTACATTTTCCGTCCGCAACACTGAATAAATTCCTCCAAAATTTTAGTGGGATGATCAAAATTTGAAATTCATGCAGAAATAGATACTTAAGGATCTTGGCTACCTTGCCCATATGCAAAACTTTAATTTTCTTCAGTATTTGAAGAAGGATTTCTATTTTTGTAAAGGTATCTAAAACCTCCGTCGCAGAGTTTCCCGTCCGCAACGGCAATAAATTCATTAAAATCTACTATTTTGTCAAAAAAATTTAACAAACTTTTTTTATAATACTGTTTTAGAATGATATATCTATAAGATAAAACAGTCAAATCAGGAAGTTTACATGAATTTAAGGAAACATATTGAATTAAACTCTCTAAAATTCCCGTCCGCAACGATTTGAATAGCTTGATATGGCCCTATACTCATACTGGCCCAGACAAACGCTGTCCTCCCTCACAGAAACCTGGCAACAAGAGAGAGCAAGTTATACTCATACTGGCCCAGACAAACGCTGTCCTCCCTCACAGAAACCTGGCAACAAGAGAGAGCAAGTTATACTCATACTGGCCCAGACAAACACTGTCCTCCCTCACAGAAACCTGGCAACAAGACAGAGCAAGTTATACTCATACTGGCCCAGACAAACGCTGTCCTCCCTCACAGAAACCTGGCAACAAGAGAGAGCAAGTTATACTCATACTGGCCCAGACAAACGCTGTCCTCCCTCACAGAAACCTGGCAACAAGAGAGAGCAAGTTATACTCATACTGGCCCAGACAAACACTGTCCTCCCTCACAGAAACCTGGCAACAAGACAGAGCAAGTTATACTCATACTGGCCCAGGCAAACGCTGTCCTCCCTCACAGAAACCTGACAACAAGAGAGAGCAAGTTATACTCATACTGGCCCAGGCAAATGCTGTCCTCCCTCACAGAAACCTGACAACAAGAGAGAGCAAGTTATACTCATACTGGCCCAGACAAACGCTGTCCTCCCTCACAGAAACCTGGCAACAAGAGAGAGCAAGTTATACTCATACTGGCCCAGACAAACACTGTCCTCCCTCACAGAAACCTGGCAACAAGAGTCCTGTGTATTATATATAAGTGTACATAATCTTGAGTAATTCACATCAGTGAAATCCAGAGGCCAAAAAAGCTCACATGATGCTCTGCCATGATTCCAAGCAGACGACTCAACTAGACCGAAATATCTGACTCTACATTGCCTTAAGAATGTTGATTTTCTATGGTAATTTGGCAATTTGGATGTTTACTAAATATTTTAAGGATCTTGTTGGCAATGTAGCTTCAGAAGTCCGCCTATAGTGAAAATTTACCACTACAACCAGCATAGTGTTGTGTGCATCAGTGTGAAAAGGCCCAAGAAAATGACGAGAAAGATGGCGGTGAGCCAACTTCCTTCGCTTCAACAGCAATTTCAGTCATAGTTGACTGAACAGAGTATGAATATCGGTAGAATTGCATGGAGCTTGAACATAAGAATGGTCAGAACGGATATGGATTGTTTTTAGCGGGCAGACACTCGTAGATGTCCCAAAATCTTCTGCATTATTTTTTAGGGTCAGATATATCCATCTAACGACTCAACAAGATGGCTGCCAAGCGCTCTATTGGTACTTCATCAATTCATGTCATTTTCTTTAGAGAAAAATCAATTTTCTTTAATGAAAAATCATTTTCATCTTAAGAGAATACACTCATTTTTCTTTTAAGAAAAAATATTTTTCTTTAAAGAAAAAAAATGTTTTCATGTGCATGAGTAACTTCCTCCATAATGTAAACCAAAATAAAAGGGGGAAATGTGTGCACACCAAAAATGGTGATCCTTAGTGGCATGATTAATTAACAGTTTCTGGTGTTGTTTTCAGTAATCACTGCTAGTGGCGCCACCAGTGCCATTTTTCATTTTTGGAACTGAATAGACCCCCCTTCTCAAATCCTGGATCCGCCCCTGAAGTGAACCTGATTAGTCAAAGTGGGCACTGGTCGAACTTCGATAAGCCCAGGATCTTTAGGTGATTGAGTGTAAACATCTAACCTGCTGGCTAAGCTTTTGGCAAGCGGCTTGCTGTGTGCGGACAACATCTTCTATTTGTTTTTGCACAAGAAGATGTGTCGGCTCATTTAAAAAATCCGCCATCTTGAGTAGGGTGCGCTCGACAATAAACCGGTTTATTGCATTTGAAAGAACGAGGGCAGTGGCTACAAGTTTTTATCTTGTCATCTGACACATATACACGTATGTTGCATTCATCCGAGGTGAAACATCTCGATAGATTTGTGGCAAGTGGGCAATCGGCATAACATCGAGAATAGTTGCGTAAGGTGGCAGTAGGCGGCGGACCGATTCGTCGCCGAAGTGGACCGCGGCGAAGAAGCGGTGAAGCAGGAAGTGCTCACTGCGCTCGCGCAATGAAATAGTATAGTGTATGGTGCAAATGTTTATTTTCTAAGGACTTCTCGAATAGGGCATCCAACGGAAGAGTGATATGGTGAAATGAGAGAGGATGTCAGTTGGAGTGAGCAATGTTCGCACATATAGAGATCGTCATACAACTTTAATTATGATAAAAACAATTGAAATTCACAATCTACCTTACTACAATAGATTAAGGTCATAATGTTCCTGGAGATTTTGTCACCAGGAGATTTAGTCAACATGCAATT
>OZ012694.1:43553698-43596198 GCA_963942565.1 Maea johnstoni | reverse complement strand
GTATGGTTATGTTTGTGTTTTAGTGGTAGATCAGCGACCTGAGACTGCCAGCCAATTGGTAAGATCACATTCCTCAATGAAGCCGTTCATGCAGGTGTATTGGGTATGGTTATGTTTGTGTTTTAGTGGTAGATCAGCGACCTGAGACTGCCAGCCAATTGGTAAGATCCCATTCCTCAATGAAGCCATTCATGCAGGTGTATTGGGTATGGTTATGTTTGTGTTTTAGTGGTAGATCAGCGACCTGAGACTGCCAGCCAATTGGTAAGATCCCATTCCTCAATGAAGCCGTTCATGCAGGTGTATTGGGTATGGTTATGTTTGTGTTTTAGTGGTAGATCAGCGACCTGAGACTGCCGGCCAATTGGTAAGATCACATTCCTCAATGAAGCCATTCATGCAGGTGTATTGGGTATGGTTATGTTTGTGTTTTAGTGGTAGATCAGCGACCTGAGACTGCCAGCCAATTGGTAAGATCCCATTCCTCAATGAAGCCATTCATGCAGGTGTATTGGGTGTGGTTATGTTTGTGTTTTAGTGGTAGATCAGCGACCTGAGACTGCCAGCCAATTGGTAAGATCCCATTCCTCAATGAAGCCGTTCATGCAGGTGTATTGGGTATGGTTATGTTTGTGTTTTAGTGGTAGATCAGCGACCTGAGACTGCCGGCCAATTGGTAAGATCACATTCCTCAATGAAGCCATTCATGCAGGTGTATTGGGTGTGGTTATGTTTGTGTTTTAGTGGTAGATCAGCGACCTGAGACTGCCAGCCACTTGGTAAGATCCCATTCCTCAATGAAGCCATTCATGCAGGTGTATTGGGTGTGGTTATGTTTGTGTTTTAGTGGTAGATCAGCGACCTCAGACTGCCAGCCAATTGGTAAGATCACATTCCTCAATGAAGCCATTCATGCAGGTGTATTGGGTGTGGTTATGTTTGTGTTTTAGTGGTAGATCAGCGACCTGAGACTGCCAGCCAATTGGTAAGATCACATTCCTCAATGAAGCCGTTCATGCAGGTGTATTGGGTGTGGTTATGTTTGTGTTTTAGTGGTAGATCAGCGACCTCAGACTGCCAGCCAATTGGTAAGATCACATCCCTCAATGAAGCCATTCATGCAGGTGTATTGGGTATGGTTATGTTTGTGTTTTAGTGGTAGATCAGCGACCTGAGACTGCCAGCCAATTGGTAAGATCCCATTCCTCAATGAAGCCGTTCATGCAGGTGTATTGGGTGTGGTTATGTTTGTGTTTTAGTGGTAGATCAGCGACCTGAGACTGCCAGCCAATTGGTAAGATCACATCCCTCAATGAAGCCATTCATGCAGGTGTATTGGGTATGGTTATGTTTGTGTTTTAGTGGTAGATCAGCGACCTGAGACTGCCAGCCAATTGGTAAGATCCCATTCCTCAATGAAGCCGTTCATGCAGGTGTATTGGGTGTGGTTATGTTTGTGTTTTAGTGGTAGATCAGCGACCTGAGACTGCCAGCCAATTGGTAAGATCCCATTCCTCAATGAAGCCATTCATGCAGGTGTATTGGGTGTGGTTATGTTTGTGTTTTAGTGGTAGATCAGCGACCTGAGACTGCCAGCCAATTGGTAAGATCACATCCCTCAATGAAGCCATTCATGCAGGTGTATTGGGTCTGGTTATGTTTGTGTTTTAGTGGTAGATCAGCGACCTGAGACTGCCAGCCAATTGGTAAGATCCCATTCCTCAATGAAGCCATTCATGCAGGTGTATTGGGTATGGTTATGTTTGTGTTGTAGTGGTAGATCAGCGACCTGAGACTGCCAGCCAATTGGTAAGATCACATCCCTCAATGAAGCCATTCATGCAGGTGTATTGGGTATGGTTATGTTTGTGTTGTAGTGGTAGATTAGCGACCTGAGACTGCCAGCCAATTGGTAAGATCCCATTCCTCAATGAAGCCATTCATGCAGGTGTATTGGGTATGGTTATGTTTGTGTTTTAGTGGTAGATCAGCGACCTGAGACTGCCAGCCAATTGGTAAGATCCCATTCCTCAATGAAGCCATTCATGCAGGTGTATTGGGTATGGTTATGTTTGTGTTTTAGTGGTAGATCAGCGACCTGAGACTGCCAGCCAATTGGTAAGATCCCATCCCTCAATGAAGCCATTCATGCAGGTGTATTGGGTATGGTTATGTTTGTGTTGTAGTGGTAGATCAGCGACCTGAGACTGCCAGCCAATTGGTAAGATCCCATTCCTCAATGAAGCCATTCATGCAGGTGTATTGGGTGTGGTTATGTTTGTGTTTTAGTGGTAGATCAGCGACCTGAGACTGCCAGCCAATTGGTAAGATCCCATTCCTCAATGAAGCCATTCATGCAGGTGTATTGGGTGTGGTTATGTTTGTGTTTTAGTGGTAGATCAGCGACCTGAGACTGCCAGCCAATTGGTAAGATCCCATTCCTCAATGAAGCCATTCATGCAGGTGTATTGGGTATGGTTATGTTTGTGTTTTAGTGGTAGATCAGCGACCTGAGACTGCCAGCCAATTGGTAAGATCCCATTCCTCAATGAAGCCATTCATGCAGGTGTATTGGGTGTGGTTATGTTTGTGTTGTAGTGGTAGATCAGCGACCTGAGACTGCCAGCCAATTGGTAAGATCCCATTCCTCAATGAAGCCATTCATGCAGGTGTATTGGGTGTGGTTATGTTTGTGTTTTAGTGGTAGATCAGCGACCTGAGACTGCCAGCCAATTGGTAAGATCCCATTCCTCAATGAAGCCATTCATGCAGGTGTATTGGGTATGGTTATGTTTGTGTTTTAGTGGTAGATCAGTGACCTGAGACTGCCAGCCAATTGGTAAGATCCCATTCCTCAATGAAGCCGTTCATGCAGGTGTATTGGGTGTGGTTATGTTTGTGTTTTAGTGGTAGATCAGCGACCTGAGACTGCCAGCCAATTGGTAAGATCCCATTCCTCAATGAAGCCATTCATGCAGGTGTATTGGGTGTGGTTATGTTTGTGTTTTAGTGGTAGATCAGCGACCTGAGACTGCCAGCCAATTGGTAAGATCCCATTCCTCAATGAAGCCATTCATGCAGGTGTATTGGGTATGGTTATGTTTGTGTTTTAGTGGTAGATCAGTGACCTGAGACTGCCAGCCAATTGGTAAGATCCCATTCCTCAATGAAGCCATTCATGCAGGTGTATTGGGTATGGTTATGTTTGTGTTTTAGTGGTAGATCAGCGACCTCAGACTGCCAGCCAATTGGTAAGATCACATTCCTCAATGAAGCCATTCATGCAGGTGTATTGGGTATGGTTATGTTTGTGTTGTAGTGGTAGATCAGCGACCTGAGACTGCCAGCCAATTGGTAAGATCACATTCCTCAATGAAGCCACTCATGCAGGTGTATTGGGTATGGTTATGTTTGTGTTTTAGTGGTACTAGTCAATGCAGCATTTGCCATAAATGTATATAGTACAGGGTAAATACATCTATGTATTTACCCTGTAATTTATACAGTAGCAACCAATGTTTAGTGGTGCAAGGTCTGCATGCTCTAGATGACATATATAAACATATATAGACAGATCAAATTCAGAGCTAGGTATTTGACGGAGTATTATTGATTTGGCCTCTAGGAACTTCCAAGTGTGTAAGAGCTCAAGACATTTAGTACTTGCAAGAGTCTCCTACAAATGTCTAGGGCGCCTCTTTACTTGTAAGTATAGATTTCTTGAGCGCTTACACACTTAGAAATTTGTACAAGCTGCACAGATACTCTGCCCTTGCAACATTCACCAGCACGCTTAAATCTTCATGAAATAAAAAATCATTGTGTAGAAGGTCTAAGAATCGGGGCTACACCACCCCCACCCCTTTTTCTGGAAAAGCCCTTAACCTATCTTGCTAGAAAAAGCTCAATGGTCCAGAAAGTATTTTATTTGTAAATTTGTGCCAATCTGTAGTGGTGTTTTGTGCCAATCTTTAGTGGTGTATTGTGCCAATCTGTAATGGTGTTTTGTGCCAATCTTTAGTGGTGTATTGTGCCAATCTGTAATGGTGTTTTGTGCCAATCTGTAGTGGTGTATTGTGCCAATCTGTAGTGGTGTATTGTGCCAGTCTGTAGTGGTGTTTTGTGCCAGTCTGTAGTGGTGTTTTGTGCCAATCTGTAGTGGTGTTTTGTGCCAATATGTAGTGGTGTATTGTACCAATCTGTAGTGGTGTTTTGTGCCAATCTGTAGTGGTGTATTGTACCAATCTGTAGTGGTGTATTGTACCAATCTGTAATGGTGTTTTGTGCCAATCTGTAGTGGTGTTTTGTGCAAATCTGTAATGGTGTTTTGTGCCAGTCTGTAGTGGTGTTTTGTGCCAATCTGTAGTGGTGTTCTGTGCCAATCTGTAGTGGTGTTTTGTGCCAATCTGTAGTGGTGTATTGTGCCAATATGTAGTGGTGTTTTGTGCCAATCTGTAGTGCTGTTTTGTGCCAATCTGTAGTGGTGTTTTGTGCAAATCTGTAATGGTGTTTTGTGCCAATCTGTAGTGCTGTTTTGTGCCAATCTGTAGTGCTGTTTTGTGCCAATCTGTAGTGGTGTTTTGTGCCAATCTGTAATGGTGTTTTGTGGCAGTCTGTTGTGCTGTTTTGTGCAAATCTGTATTGGTGTTTTGTGCCAATCTGTAGTGGTGTTTTGTGCCAGTCTGTAGTGCTGTTTTGTGCCAATCTGTAGTGCTGTTTTGTGCCAATCTGTAGTGGTGTTTTGTGCCAATCTGTAATGGTGTTTTGTGGCAGTCTGTTGTGCTGTTTTGTGCAAATCTGTATTGGTGTTTTGTGCCAATCTGTAGTGGTGTATTGTGCCAGTCTGTATTGGTGTTTTGTGCCAATCTGTATTGTTTTTGTTTTGCTTGATCAGGTACCCGGAGGCGCGTGCCATTCAGAGGAAGATCATATATCACGCAGGCCCGACCAACAGTGGCAAGACCTACCACGCCTTGGAGCGCTTCACAAACGCCAAGTCCGGAGTCTACTGTGGACCGCTCAGACTCCTAGCAAATGAAGTCTACCAGAAAACAAATTCTGCAGTATGTATAGGGCTGTTACCCACTTTCCTAATGCCCCTGTCACACCAGAGTACGACTAGCACACGATTCCAAAATGATTCCACTTATGTTTGTCCAATAGCCCCAATTCAACAAAGCTCTGTAAATGTTGTATTTGCTTGTAAAGAATGATTCTCATTCTGTTAATTTTGTTAATTCAAAATCTAAGAATAGTGATTCATTTGACTACACATTTTATACTGGATATCAAATGAATCTATGAGTTCACCTACATTCAGTTGACATATTTGTATTTGCTAGCAGGGATAAACTATTATACAAATATAACATCCCTGTGGGGTTTCCACCAGGAATAACTTCCCCGAGAGAGGATTGTCGCCCTTGGGCTAGGCGACAATCCTCTCGAGCGATAGTTATTCCTGGTGGAAACCCCACAGGGATGTCATATCTGTTTTATTATACCGAACAAATACACAACACAAAAGGGGAAAAAATTACCAACACCAGAGATTTTGGATAAATACTCGTCGTCTGCCTTGTTGAACTAGTTTCAATGGTAGGCCACTCGGCAAACTCTGTAGGTGTTCAGGCTAGCGGTCACTATTCTTCGGGCTAGCGGTAATTATTCAACTATTTCATGGCTGTTGCCGTGAATTATTCAATTATTTCATAAGCTGTTAAGGACAACAGCCTGTCACTAAGGAGTGAGGAAATCATGACAATTAATCCATGGCCCTTGACCAACCAGAATCAAGAATCTTCACGTGAGGAATAATAATAAATAATAGCACCTGATTATAGTCCACTTGTCTCTCTTCAGGGTACCCCGTGTGACCTGGTGACTGGGGAAGAACGCCGCTACCCCAGCGAGGACAATAGTGCCTCAGCACATGTTACTTATACTGTCCCCTTGTCTCTCTTCAGGGTACCCCGTGTGACCTGGTGACTGGGGAAGAACGCCGCTACCCCAGCGAGGACAATAGTGCCTCACCGCATGTTACTTATACTGTCCCCTTGTCTCTCTTCAGGGTACCCCGTGTGACCTGGTGACTGGGGAAGAACGCCGCTACCCCAGCGAGGACAATAGTGCCTCACCGCATGTTGCGTGTACTGTCGAAATGACAAACATCATGTCTATGCGTAAGTTTATGTAATTTTGTTGTTGGAAACATGCTGAATATTTGATATCAGATTTTGCCATTTGTTCTCTATCTGCTGGATCTAAGAAGCACTAGCTCTCACATTTCTTATCCTACGAACGACATATTTGGACCTCACTCACGTAAGCTTTTCTTTTCTTTTACATATGTATTTATTTTATTTTTCATATCTCAAATCTATATCCTGTTGTTTGCTTGGATTAGCTGGTTGACTTATAAACACCTGTCCTGTTATCAGGCAGAAATATGGTGAACGTTTTTGGTCCCATAGGCAGTGGCTCATTTCCAAAAGCCAAAATAGATAAATTCATGTCAGAAATTTCAATCCTTTACAATCAGCCCTTGTACTTTCAGAGGAGGTGGCCGTGATAGATGAGATACAGATGATAAAGGACCCCCAGCGAGGATGGGCCTGGACCAGGGCTCTACTAGGTATGTTCATGACACTATAAGGCTGGAATAGGCACAGGAACAGGCAGCATTTAGAAATGTTGCGTCCAGAATTGGCAAAAATCTAATGATTAGGTTTCTTTACTTTCAATGGAGATTACAATTTAATCAGATATCAATTATTCACAAACCTGCATTTACTTGAATTGAGAAATGCATGGTAGCTTTGAGCAATGCCATAGCGCTAACACTGAGGTGAAAACTTTCAATTATTTGTGGCAATTATCTATGAGTGTTTTCTAGGTGTGTGTGCAGAGGAGGTTCACGTCTGTGGAGAGGCGTCGGCCATTGATCTTGTCTCAGAGCTGATGATGGTGACTGGAGACGAGATGGAGGTCAGGCGCTACAAAAGACTGACGCCCCTACAGTACCAGGATAAGGCGATAGGTAAGCTATCTGATAACATTGTACCAGGATAAGGCTATAGGTAAGCTGTCTGATAACATTGTACCTGGATAGGGCTATAGGTAAGCTGTCTGATAACATTGTACCAGGATAAGGCTATAGGTAAGCTATCTGATAACATTGTACCAGGATAAGGCTATAGGTAAGCTATCTGATAACATTGTACCAGGATAAGGCTATAGGTAAGCTATCTGATAACATTGTACCAGGATAGGGCTATAGGTGAGCTATCTGATAACATTGTACCAGGATAGGGCTATAGGTAAGCTATCTGATAACATTGTACCAGGATAAGGCTATAGGTGAGCTATCTGATAACATTGTACCAGGATAAGGCTATAGGTGAGCTATCTGATAACATTGTACCAGGATAGGGCTATAGGTAAGCTATCTGATAACATTGTACCAGGATAGGGCTATAGGTAAGCTATCTGATAACATTGTACCAGGATAGGGCTATAGGTAAGCTATCTGATAACATTGTACCAGGATAAGGCTATAGGTAAGCTATCTGATAACATTGTACCAGGATAAGGCTATAGGTGAGCTATCTGATAACATTGTACCAGGATAGGGCTATAGGTAAGCTATCTGATAACATTGTACCAGGATAGGGCTATAGGTAAGCTATCTGATAACATTGTACCAGGATAAGGCTATAGGTAAGCTATCTGATAACATTGTACCAGGATAGGGCTATAGGTGAGCTATCTGATAACATTGTACCAGGATAGGGCTATAGGTAAGCTATCTGATAACATTGTACCAGGATAGGGCTATAGGTAAGCTATCTGATAACATTGTACCAGGATAGGGCTATAGGTGAGCTATCTGATAACATTGTACCAGGATAAGGCTATAGGTAAGCTATCTAATAACATTGTACCAGGATAAGGCTATAGGTAAGCTATCTGATAACATTGTACCAGGATAAGGCTATAGGTAAGCTATCTGATAACATTGTACCAGGATAGGGCTATAGGTGAGCTATCTGATAACATTGTACCAGGATAGGGCTATAGGTAAGCTATCTGATAACATTGTACCAGGATAAGGCTATAGGTAAGCTATCTAATAACATTGTACCAGGATAAGGCTATAGGTAAGCTATCTGATAACATTGTACTAGGATAAGGCTATAGGTAAGCTATCTGATAACATTGTACCAGGATAGGGCTATAGGTGAGCTATCTGATAACATTGTACCAGGATAGGGCTATAGGTGAGCTATCTGATAACATTGTACCAGGATAGGGCTATAGGTAAGCTATCTGATAACATTGTACCAGGATAGGGCTATAGGTAAGCTATCTGATAACATTGTACCAGGATAGGGCTATAGGTGAGCTATCTGATAACATTTACCAGGATAGGGCTATAGATAAGCTATCTGATAACATTGTACCAGGATAAAGCTATAGGTAAGCTATCTGATAACATTGTACCAGGATAAAGCTATAGGTAAGCTATCTGATAACATTGTACCAGGATAGGGCTAAAGGTAAGCTATTATCTGATAACATTGTACCAGGATAAGGCTATAGGTAAGCTATCTGATAACATTATACCAGGATAAAGCTATAGGTAAGCTATCTGATAACATTGTACCAGGATAGGGCTATAGGTAAGCTATCTGATAACATTGTACCAGGATAGGGCTATAGATAAGTAGATTAGCCTGTTCATCAAATTCTGATTAACATTGAACCTTTAAATATATTCCCAACTGCTTTTGCTAACGAGAACTCAGATTTTCAGGCTGCTTTGGGTTGCTGGGAGCATTAAGTAGCTAATGTAAAGGTGGGATTGTTTGCAGTGGATGTATTTTCCAAAAAGAGGCTTTTACGGACTTTGTCATCCACTCAATCTCAGGAAGTTGGACCTGTTGGCCAAAAGAGGTGAACTTATGAGGGTTTAAAAGATGGAAGATCAAGTTCAACCTAAATCATGAATTGAAATACATGGCCAAAAATGATACTTTGTTAAATTGTTACCCTAATTTGTTAAACTGACTTCCAGTATTTGAAATCGGCAAATACAAGTAATGCTTCATTGGAACGTAACAATATTATTATTATTTGACCAACAGAAGCTTGACAGGCTGGGCCACCAACATTTGTATCCTGGTGGCCCTTTGTTCCCCTAAATTGTCAGAAAGTGACCCATCACTGTTTGTTTCACACAATGCTGTTTTTTACTGCAGAGAATTTTGATTCAATACAGCCTGGTGACTGCATAGTGTGCTTCAGTAAGAATGACATCTACTACGCGAGTCGGCAGCTGGAGAAGAGAGGGCGTGAATGTGCTGTCATCTATGGCGGACTGCCCCCTGGTAAGGCTCCCCTGTGCGTATGTGTGTATATACATATATATATATATATATATATATATATATATATATATACATATATATATATATATATATATATATATATATTTATATATATATATATATGTATATATATTTATATATATGTACATAAATATATATATATATATGTATATATATATATATATATATATATATATATATATATATATATATATATATATATATATATATATATATACATATATATATATATATATATATATATATATATATATATATATATATATATATATATATATATATATATGTATATATATATATATATATATATATATATATATATTATATATATATATATATATATATATATATATATATATATATATATATATATATATATATATATACACACTGTAAGAAAAAAAGAAAAGAAATAAATAATAATGAAAAACTACCTTTCTGACCAAATGACTCAATGAACAGGAGAAAACTCGAGATGAATACTTAGAAAATACTTACAACCATAATTACCAGATACACAACCTCAATCATAATAAACACATAAACTAGACTGCCTGTTACATTGTCCCCTTTAATGTGGTTGAAATAGCAATGTTTCTTAAAGCTTTGAAACATCTGGTAGAGAAATGACTATCCTTTAGAAACGCATTAAGTACTCTTTGTTGACTAAACGATATGCACTTATAAGAGTGTTTTGAATAGTTACTTGATACTCTTGAAAATGCATTCATTTACAAAAGCCTGTAAATATACAATTATTTTCGCATCACTATATAGTCACTGGTTGCTAGGCCTCTGTAGTCTTGAAGCTGAACTGAACGGAAGCGGAATCATATGGTCACTGCCACCCACAAATGTTGCTGACTTATCTTTTCAACAAACTGGACATCTCTTGATAGCCCTTGCTTATAGCCTATGGCTATTTCTGGAAAATCCATATCGATAGCATCTCTGATGAACTTCTCTAGTTATTTGATATTGTTTGCCACTACATGTGCGTAGTTCGCGCTGATGCCTGCAAAGCGCTTTATTTCATATGCGCAAAATTAGCACGGTTTACAGTTGATAAATCAATTATATTTTTGTCATCCTGTTGGCAATCTTAAAATGAACCATCATCCGCGAGTCTGTTTTGTTTTGCAAGTGTTCAGATATAAATGAAGAAAAACTCTTAAATGCATAAAAGGAAGATTCACATCACAGTTATTTGCTAGTCATGACTGTATTTATTCATCTATATGAGTCTAGTAAAACCTGTGTACATCGAACACTCGCAGGGAACACAAAACTGTTCAAGACAATTGATGTAGGTGTTCTTTGTACGGAAGCCCTATTCCTATACTTACCAAGGAGACCGGCAGTGAAAACTTGTTGTATGTAAGGAGGGTTCAATGTACAGAGGTGATCAATTGGGCAGTAGTGAGATATTGAGTGACTCTGTGATGTTTGGAGAAGCATGTGTTATGTCGTATGTAAGGAGGGTTCAATGTACAGAGGTGATCAATTGGGCAGTAGTGAGATATTGAGTGACTCTGTGATGTTTGGAGAGACATGTGTTATGTCGTATGTAAGGAGGGTTCAATGTACAGAGGTGATCAATTGGGCAGTAGTGAGATATTGGGTGACTCTGTGATGTTTGGAGAGACATGTGTTATGTCGTATGTAAGGAGGGTTCAATGTACAGAGGTGATCAATTGGGCAGTAGTGAGATATTGAGTGACTCTGTGATGTTTGGAGAGACATGTGTTATGAGCTGACATTTTCCTCACCTTTAGGTACCAAGCTAGCCCAAGCCCAGAAATTCAACGACCCTTCAAACCCCTGCAAAGTGATGGTCTCCACTGATGCCATAGGCATGGGACTCAACTTGTAAGTAGCTTTTCCTTACAGAAATCCCTCTCAGATTTCCCCTACAATTTGCTGTCTTCAAACAACAATACCAACAAAAGTAACTTTAGAATTATGATTTGATATGCAAAATATTTGCAAGAGAGTTGTTTGTTTTGTTTTACATGTAAGTGTCATGGTTTTAGAACTTCCTATTCCAAAATTCTTTTTTTATTCATTTTTTTGCAGGAATATTCGAAGGATCATTTTCTACAGTATGATTAAGCCCCACTTGAATGAGAAAGGGGAGAAGGAAATGGATGTGATTTCGCCGTCAATGGCTCTGCAGATTGGCGGCCGGGCGGGGCGCTATGGAACCACCCACGACACCGGATATGTGACCACCTTCAAACGCGACGATATTCCACTGCTGAAAAAATTGGTGGCCACACCCATAGAGCCTATTGAGGTAAGTCGGGACCTGCCCTGATGGCTCAGTGGACTAAGTCACTTGCTGTCTCCCACCACTGCCCAGGTTTGAATCCTATTGGGACATATGAGTGACTTGGGGTTAGACGGTGGTTTTTGCAGGGTACCCAAGTTTCCTACGCCACTTGCAACTGACTAGTCATGATTTATCCTTAAAATGGCGGGAAAAGTGGTGATAAAAAAAATTCAAAATTCACAACTTATCCTGTGGAACTTACTAGATTAGGAAAGCAATGGAACATAACCCTTTTATGAGAGATTTTGAAAGGAAAATGTAAACCAAAAACCAGTCAATCTCTCCCCTTTATAGATAACAGGAATTCACACTTCAGTCCTAGGTTATTTTTGAAGTTTTACAGCTACAGTGATACTATTTCTGGGTAAGGGGTGATATTGAGTATGGCGATGCGTTAACGGGCGATATTGAATTCAGAAGTTAAAATCTACATAGTAAGAAAGGCTTTATGTCTGATGCCTATTGACCAATCAACAATGAGAATCACAGGAGAGCTGGTGATAATAAATGATACAATACGTTTCCCCATTTGATCTAGGTGTTTGGCATGGTATGGTGTAGCGGTGTATCTGAGTTTGTCTGTGTTGTTTTCCAGCAAGCAGGGTTATCCCCAACAGCGGAGCAGATCGAACTCTTCGCCTACCACCTTCCCAAAGCTACACTTTCTAACCTTGTGGTGAGTACTATTGGAATAGCTCATGGTCTACCATGACGGCTGCCTAACCCAACACGATTTCCTTAAACTTCAATGATCAAGTGAGTGCTCTGGACTCAATCCTATTTATTCACCAATGGTTGCAATCCACTATATTGGAAAATGGGAAATTGGAGTATTGGAGACTGTGTGAAAAAATACATAAGACATTTTTGGGATTTGAAATTAGGCAATAGTTTTAGGGATTTGGGGTTTCCATTACAGCTCTGTGCTTTTCGTAGCCCTGGGTTTCCTTATCGGTAATTTCTCTTGTTTTCTTTATATTGATATTGATTTAGTTTGAGATGAAGATCATACTTTTTATCAGGATCATGGTTTTATTTTTTAGGATATATTTGTTACGCTATCGACCCTGGACAGCGACCGTTACTTCATGTGTAACGTTGATGACTTTAAGTTCCTGGCTGATATGATAGAGCACATTCCCCTACAGCTGAGGTCCAGATACGTCTTCTGCTGTGCACCCATACCTAAGAAACAACCGTTCGTCTGCACACTCTTCCTCAAGGTAAGATATTGTCTGATATGATAGAGCACATTCCCCTACAGCTGAGGTCCAGATACGTCTTCTGCTGCGCACCCATACCTAAGAAACAACCGTTCGTCTGCACACTCTTCCTCAAGGTAAGATATTGTCTGATATGATAGAGCACATTCCCCTACAGCTGAGGTCCAGATACGTCTTCTGCTGTGCACCCATACCTAAGAAACAACCGTCGTCTGCACACTCTTCCTCAAGGTAAGATATTGTCTGACATGATAGAGCACATTCCCCTACAGCTGAGGTCCAGATACGTCTTCTGCTGTGCACCCATACCTAAGAAACAACCGTTCGTCTGCACACTCTTTCTCAAGGTAAGATATTGGCTGACATGATAGAGCACATTCCCCTACAGCTGAGGTCCAGATACGTCTTCTGCTGTGCACCCATACCTAAGAAACAACCGTTCGTCTGCACACTCTTCCTCAAGGTAAGATATTGTCTGACATGATAGAGCACATTCCCCTACAGCTGAGGTCCAGATACGTCTTCTGCTGCGCACCCATACCTAAGAAACAACCGTTCGTCTGCACACTCTTTCTCAAGGTAAGATATTGGCTGACATGATAGAGCACATTCCCCTACAGCTGAGGTCCAGATACGTCTTCTGCTGTGCACCCATACCTAAGAAACAACCGTTCGTCTGCACACTCTTCCTCAAGGTAAGATATTGTCTGACATGATAGAGCACATTCCCCTACAGCTGAGGTCCAGATACGTCTTCTGCTGCGCACCCATACCTAAGAAACAACCGTTCGTGTGCACACTCTTCCTCAAGGTAAGATATTGTCTGATATGATAGAGCACATTCCCCTACAGCTGAGGTCCAGATACGTCCTCTGCTGCGCACCCATACCTAAGAAACAACCGTTCGTGTGCACACTCTTCCTCAAGGTAAGATATTGTCTGATATGATAGAGCACATTCCCCTACAGCTGAGGTCCAGATACGTCTTCTGCTGTGCACCCATACCTAAGAAACAACCGTTCGTCTGCACACTCTTCCTCAAGGTAAGATATTGTCTGACATGATAGAGCACATTCCCCTACAGCTGAGGTCCAGATACGTCTTCTGCTGCGCACCCATACCTAAGAAACAACCGTTCGTCTGCACACTCTTCCTCAAGGTAAGATATTGTCTGATATGATAGAGCACATTCCCCTACAGCTGAGGTCCAGATACGTCTTCTGCTGCGCACCCATACCTAAGAAACAACCGTTCATCTGCACACTCTTCCTCAAGGTAAGATATTGTCTGACATGATAGAGCACATTCCCCTACAGCTGAGGTCCAGATACGTCTTCTGCTGCGCACCCATACCTAAGAAACAACCGTTCGTCTGCACACTCTTCCTCAAGGTAAGATATTGTCTGATATGATAGAGCACATTCCCCTACAGCTGAGGTCCAGATACGTCTTCTGCTGTGCACCCATACCTAAGAAACAACCGTTCGTCTGCACACTCTTCCTCAAGGTAAGATATTGTCTGATATGATAGAGCACATTCCCCTGCAGCTGATGTCCAGATACGTCTTCTGCTGCGCACCCATACCTAAGAAACAACCGTTCATCTGCACACTCTTCCTCAAGGTAAGATATTGTCTGATATGATAGAGCACATTCCCCTACAGCTGAGGTCCAGATACGTCTTCTGCTGCGCACCCATACCTAAGAAACAACCGTTCGTGTGCACACTCTTCCTCAAGGTAAGATATTGTCTGATATGATAGAGCACATTCCCCTACAGCTGAGGTCCAGATACGTCTTCTGCTGCGCACCCATACCTAAGAAACAACCGTTCATCTGCACACTCTTCCTCAAGGTAAGATATTGTCTGATATGATAGAGCACATTCCCCTACAGCTGAGGTCCAGATACGTCTTCTGCTGCGCACCCATACCTAAGAAACAACCGTTCGTGTGCACACTCTTCCTCAAGGTAAGATATTGTCTGATATGATAGAGCACATTCCCCTACAGCTGAGGTCCAGATACGTCTTCTGCTGCGCACCCATACCTAAGAAACAACCGTTCGTCTGCACACTCTTCCTCAAGGTAAGATATTGTCTGACATGATAGAGCACATTCCCCTACAGCTGAGGTCCACATACGTCTTCTGCTGCGCACCCATACCTAAGAAACAACCGTTCGTCTGCACACTCTTCCTCAAGGTAAGATATTGTCTGACATGATAGAGCACATTCCCCTACAGCTGAGGTCCAGATACGTCTTCTGCTGCGCACCCATACCTAAGAAACAACCGTTCGTCTGCACACTCTTCCTCAAGGTAAGATATTGTCTGACATGATAGAGCACATTCCCCTACAGCTGAGGTCCACATACGTCTTCTGCTGCGCACCCATACCTAAGAAACAACCGTTCGTCTGCACACTCTTCCTCAAGGTAAGATATTGTCTGACATGATAGAGCACATTCCCCTACAGCTGAGGTCCAGATACGTCTTCTGCTGTGCACCCATACCTAAGAAACAACCGTTCGTCTGCACACTCTTCCTCAAGGTAAGATATTGTCTGATATGATAGAGCACATTCCCCTACAGCTGAGGTCCAGATACGTCTTCTGCTGCGCACCCATACCTAAGAAACAACCGTTCGTCTGCACACTCTTCCTCAAGGTAAGATATTGTCTGATATGATAGAGCACATTCCCCTACAGCTGAGGTCCAGATACGTCTTCTGCTGTGCACCCATACCTAAGAAACAACCGTTCATCTGCACACTCTTCCTCAAGGTAAGATATTGTCTGATATGATAGAGCACATTCCCCTACAGCTGAGGTCCAGATACGTCTTCTGCTGTGCACCCATACCTAAGAAACAACCGTTCATCTGCACACTCTTCCTCAAGGTAAGATATTGTCTGATATGATAGAGCACATTCCCCTACAGCTGAGGTCCAGATACGTCTTCTGCTGCGCACCCATACCTAAGAGAACAACCGTTCGTCTGCACACTCTTCCTCAAGGTAAGATATTGTCTGATATGATAGAGCACATTCCCCTACAGCTGAGGTCCAGATACGTCTTCTGCTGCGCACCCATACCTAAGAGAACAACCGTTCGTCTGCACACTCTTCCTCAAGGTAAGATATTGTCTGATATGATAGAGCACATTCCCCTACAGCTGAGGTCCAGATACGTCTTCTGCTGCGCACCCATACCTAAGAAACAACCGTTCATCTGCACACTCTTCCTCAAGGTAAGATATTGTCTGATATGATAGAGCACATTCCCCTACAGCTGAGGTCCAGATACGTCTTCTGCTGCGCACCCATACCTAAGAAACAACCGTTCGTCTGCACACTCTTCCTCAAGGTAAGATATTGTCTGATATGATAGAGCACATTCCCCTACAGCTGAGGTCCAGATACGTCTTCTGCTGCGCACCCATACCTAAGAAACAACCGTTCATCTGCACACTCTTCCTCAAGGTAAGATATTGTCTGACATGATAGAGCACATTCCCCTACAGCTGAGGTCCAGATACGTCTTCTGCTGCGCACCCATACCTAAGAAACAACCGTTCGTCTGCACACTCTTCCTCAAGGTAAGATATTGTCTGATATGATAGAGCACATTCCCCTACAGCTGAGGTCCAGATACGTCTTCTGCTGCGCACCCATACCTAAGAAACAACCGTTCGTCTGCACACTCTTCCTCAAGGTAAGATATTGTCTGATATGATAGAGCACATTCCCCTACAGCTGAGGTCCAGATACGTCTTCTGCTGTGCACCCATACCTAAGAAACAACCGTTCGTCTGCACACTCTTCCTCAAGGTAAGATATTGTCTGATATGATAGAGCACATTCCCCTACAGCTGAGGTCCAGATACGTCTTCTGCTGTGCACCCATACCTAAGAAACAACCGTTCGTCTGCACACTCTTCCTCAAGGTAAGATATTGTCTGACATGATAGAGCACATTCCCCTACAGCTGAGGTCCAGATACGTCTTCTGCTGTGCACCCATACCTAAGAAACAACCGTTCATCTGCACACTCTTCCTCAAGGTAAGATATTGTCTGACATGATAGAGCACATTCCCCTACAGCTGAGGTCCAGATACGTCTTCTGCTGCGCACCCATACCTAAGAAACAACCGTTCGTGTGCACACTCTTCCTCAAGGTAAGATATTGTCTGATATGATAGAGCACATTCCCCTACAGCTGAGGTCCAGATACGTCTTCTGCTGCGCACCCATACCTAAGAAACAACCGTTCGTCTGCACACTCTTCCTCAAGGTAAGATATTGTCTGATATGATAGAGCACATTCCCCTACAGCTGAGGTCCAGATACGTCTTCTGCTGCGCACCCATACCTAAGAAACAACCGTTCGTGTGCACACTCTTCCTCAAGGTAAGATATTGGCTGACATGATAGAGCACATTCCCCTACAGCTGAGGTCCAGATACGTCTTCTGCTGCGCACCCATACCTAAGAAACAACCGTTCATCTGCACACTCTTCCTCAAGGTAAGATATTGTCTGATATGATAGAGCACATTCCCCTACAGCTGAGGTCCAGATACGTCTTCTGCTGCGCACCCATACCTAAGAAACAACCGTTCATCTGCACACTCTTCCTCAAGGTAAGATATTGTCTGATATGATAGAGCACATTCCCCTACAGCTGAGGTCCAGATACGTCTTCTGCTGCGCACCCATACCTAAGAAACAACCGTTCATCTGCACACTCTTCCTCAAGGTAAGATATTGTCTGATATGATAGAGCACATTCCCCTACAGCTGAGGTCCAGATACGTCTTCTGCTGCGCACCCATACCTAAGAAACAACCGTTCATCTGCACACTCTTCCTCAAGGTAAGATATTGTCTGATATGATAGAGCACATTCCCCTACAGCTGAGGTCCAGATACGTCTTCTGCTGCGCACCCATACCTAAGAAACAACCGTTCGTGTGCACACTCTTCCTCAAGGTAAGATATTGGCTGACATGATAGAGCACATTCCCCTACAGCTGAGGTCCAGATACGTCTTCTGCTGCGCACCCATACCTAAGAAACAACCGTTCATCTGCACACTCTTCCTCAAGGTAAGATATTGTCTGATATGATAGAGCACATTCCCCTACAGCT
Source organism: Maea johnstoni (assembly GCA_963942565.1). Classification (NCBI taxonomy): domain Eukaryota; kingdom Metazoa; phylum Annelida; class Polychaeta; order Spionida; family Magelonidae; genus Maea; species Maea johnstoni. Next base: position 43,578,085 of record OZ012694.1, on the reverse strand, counting down.
GAGGTCCAGATACGTCTTCTGCTGTGCACCCATACCTAAGAAACAACCGTTCGTCTGCACACTCTTCCTCAAGGTAAGATATTGTCTGACATGATAGAGCACATTCCCCTACAGCTGAGGTCCAGATACGTCTTCTGCTGCGCACCCATACCTAAGAAACAACCGTTCGTCTGCACACTCTTCCTCAAGGTAAGATATTGTCTGATATGATAGAGCACATTCCCCTACAGCTGATGTCCAGATACGTCTTCTGCTGCGCACCCATACCTAAGAGAACAACCGTTCGTGTGCACACTCTTCCTCAAGGTAAGATATTGTCTGATATGATAGAGCACATTCCCCTACAGCTGAGGTCCAGATACGTCTTCTGCTGTGCACCCATACCTAAGAAACAACCGTTCGTCTGCACACTCTTCCTCAAGGTAAGATATTGTCTGACATGATAGAGCACATTCCCCTACAGCTGAGGTCCAGATACGTCTTCTGCTGCGCACCCATACCTAAGAAACAACCGTTCGTCTGCACACTCTTCCTCAAGGTAAGATATTGTCTGATATGATAGAGCACATTCCCCTACAGCTGAGGTCCAGATACGTCTTCTGCTGCGCACCCATACCTAAGAAACAACCGTTCGTCTGCACACTCTTCCTCAAGGTAAGATATTGTCTGATATGATAGAGCACATTCCCCTACAGCTGAGGTCCAGATACGTCTTCTGCTGTGCACCCATACCTAAGAAACAACCGTTCATCTGCACACTCTTCCTCAAGGTAAGATATTGTCTGACATGATAGAGCACATTCCCCTACAGCTGAGGTCCAGATACGTCTTCTGCTGCGCACCCATACCTAAGAGAACAACCGTTCATCTGCACACTCTTCCTCAAGGTAAGATATTGTCTGATATGATAGAGCACATTCCCCTACAGCTGAGGTCCAGATACGTCTTCTGCTGCGCACCCATACCTAAGAAACAACCGTTCGTCTGCACACTCTTCCTCAAGGTAAGATATTGTCTGATATGATAGAGCACATTCCCCTGCAGCTGAGGTCCAGATACGTCTTCTGCTGTGCACCCATACCTAAGAAACAACCGTTCATCTGCACACTCTTCCTCAAGGTAAGATATTGTCTGATATGATAGAGCACATTCCCCTACAGCTGAGGTCCAGATACGTCTTCTGCTGCGCACCCATACCTAAGAAACAACCGTTCGTCTGCACACTCTTCCTCAAGGTAAGATATTGTCTGATATGATAGAGCACATTCCCCTACAGCTGATGTCCAGATACGTCTTCTGCTGCGCACCCATACCTAAGAAACAACCGTTCATGTGCACACTCTTCCTCAAGGTAAGATATTGTCTGATATGATAGAGCACATTCCCCTACAGCTGAGGTCCAGATACGTCTTCTGCTGCGCACCCATACCTAAGAAACAACCGTTCGTCTGCACACTCTTCCTCAAGGTAAGATATTGTCTGACATTATAGAGCACATTCCCCTGCAGCTGAGGTCCAGATACGTCTTCTGCTGCGCACCCATACCTAAGAGAACAACCGTTCATCTGCACACTCTTCCTCAAGGTAAGATATTGTCTGACATGATAGAGCACATTCCCCTACAGCTGAGGTCCAGATACGTCTTCTGCTGCGCACCCATACCTAAGAAACAACCGTTCGTCTGCACACTCTTCCTCAAGGTAAGATATTGTCTGATATGATAGAGCACATTCCCCTACAGCTGAGGTCCAGATACGTCTTCTGCTGCGCACCCATACCTAAGAAACAACCGTTCGTCTGCACACTCTTTCTCAAGGTAAGATATTGTCTGACATGATAGAGCACATTCCCCTACAGCTGAGGTCCAGATACGTCTTCTGCTGTGCACCCATACCTAGGAGAACAACCGTTCGTCTGCACACTCTTCCTCAAGGTAAGATATTGTCTGATATGATAGAGCACATTCCCCTACAGCTGAGGTCCAGATACGTCTTCTGCTGCGCACCCATACCTAAGAAACAACCGTTCGTCTGCACACTCTTCCTCAAGGTAAGATATTGGCTGACATGATAGAGCACATTCCCCTACAGCTGAGGTCCAGATACGTCTTCTGCTGTGCACCCATACCTAAGAAACAACCGTTCATCTGCACACTCTTCCTCAAGGTAAGATATTGTCTGATATGATAGAGCACATTCCCCTACAGCTGATGTCCAGATATGTCTTCTGCTGTGCACCCATACCTAAGAAACAACCGTTCGTCTGCACACTCTTCCTCAAGGTAAGATATTGTCTGATATGATAGAGCACATTCCCCTACAGCTGAGGTCCAGATACGTCTTCTGCTGTGCACCCATACCTAAGAAACAACCGTTCATCTGCACACTCTTCCTCAAGGTAAGATATTGTCTGATATGATAGAGCACATTCCCCTACAGCTGAGGTCCAGATACGTCTTCTGCTGTGCACCCATACCTAAGAAACAACCGTTCATCTGCACACTCTTCCTCAAGGTAAGATATTGTCTGACATGATAGAGCACATTCCCCTACAGCTGAGGTCCAGATACGTCTTCTGCTGTGCACCCATACCTAAGAAACAACCGTTCGTCTGCACACTCTTCCTCAAGGTAAGATATTGTCTGATATGATAGAGCACATTCCCCTGCAGCTGAGGTCCAGATACGTCTTCTGCTGTGCACCCATACCTAAGAAACAACCGTTCGTCTGCACACTCTTCCTCAAGGTAAGATATTGTCTGACATGATAGAGCACATTCCCCTACAGCTGAGGTCCAGATACGTCTTCTGCTGTGCACCCATACCTAAGAAACAACCGTTCGTCTGCACACTCTTCCTCAAGGTAAGATATTGTCTGATATGATAGAGCACATTCCCCTGCAGCTGAGGTCCAGATACGTCTTCTGCTGCGCACCCATACCTAAGAAACAACCGTTCGTCTGCACACTCTTCCTCAAGGTAAGATATTGTCTGATATGATAGAGCACATTCCCCTACAGCTGAGGTCCAGATACGTCTTCTGCTGCGCACCCATACCTAAGAAACAACCGTTCGTCTGCACACTCTTCCTCAAGGTAAGATATTGTCTGATATGATAGAGCACATTCCCCTACAGCTGAGGTCCAGATACGTCTTCTGCTGCGCACCCATACCTAAGAGAACAACCGTTCATCTGCACACTCTTCCTCAAGGTAAGATATTGTCTGATATGATAGAGCACATTCCCCTACAGCTGAGGTCCAGATACGTCTTCTGCTGCGCACCCATACCTAAGAAACAACCGTTCGTCTGCACACTCTTCCTCAAGGTAAGATATTGTCTGATATGATAGAGCACATTCCCCTACAGCTGAGGTCCAGATACGTCTTCTGCTGCGCACCCATACCTAAGAGAACAACCGTTCATCTGCACACTCTTCCTCAAGGTAAGATATTGTCTGACATGATAGAGCACATTCCCCTACAGCTGAGGTCCAGATACGTCTTCTGCTGCGCACCCATACCTAAGAGAACAACCGTTCGTCTGCACACTCTTCCTCAAGGTAAGATATTGTCTGATATGATAGAGCACATTCCCCTACAGCTGAGGTCCAGATACGTCTTCTGCTGCGCACCCATACCTAAGAAACAACCGTTCATCTGCACACTCTTCCTCAAGGTAAGATATTGTCTGATATGATAGAGCACATTCCCCTACAGCTGAGGTCCAGATACGTCTTCTGCTGTGCACCCATACCTAAGAAACAACCGTTCATCTGCACACTCTTCCTCAAGGTAAGATATTGTCTGACATGATAGAGCACATTCCCCTACAGCTGAGGTCCAGATACGTCTTCTGCTGCGCACCCATACCTAAGAAACAACCGTTCGTCTGCACACTCTTCCTCAAGGTAAGATATTGGCTGATATGATAGAGCACATTCCCCTACAGCTGATGTCCAGATACGTCTTCTGCTGCGCACCCATACCTAAGAAACAACCGTTCGTGTGCACACTCTTCCTCAAGGTAAGATATTGTCTGATATGATAGAGCACATTCCCCTACAGCTGAGGTCCAGATACGTCTTCTGCTGCGCACCCATACCTAAGAAACAACCGTTCGTCTGCACACTCTTCCTCAAGGTAAGATATTGGCTGACATGATAGAGCACATTCCCCTACAGCTGAGGTCCAGATACGTCTTCTGCTGTGCACCCATACCTAAGAGAACAACCGTTCGTGTGCACACTCTTCCTCAAGGTAAGATATTGTCTGATATGATAGAGCACATTCCCCTACAGCTGAGGTCCAGATACGTCTTCTGCTGCGCACCCATACCTAAGAAACAACCGTTCGTCTGCACACTCTTCCTCAAGGTAAGATATTGTCTGATATGATAGAGCACATTCCCCTGCAGCTGAGGTCCAGATACGTCTTCTGCTGCGCACCCATACCTAAGAGAACAACCGTTCATCTGCACACTCTTCCTCAAGGTAAGATATTGTCTGACATGATAGAGCACATTCCCCTACAGCTGAGGTCCAGATACGTCTTCTGCTGCGCACCCATACCTAAGAAACAACCGTTCGTCTGCACACTCTTCCTCAAGGTAAGATATTGTCTGATATGATAGAGCACATTCCCCTACAGCTGAGGTCCAGATACGTCTTCTGCTGCGCACCCATACCTAAGAAACAACCGTTCGTCTGCACACTCTTTCTCAAGGTAAGATATTGTCTGACATGATAGAGCACATTCCCCTACAGCTGAGGTCCAGATACGTCTTCTGCTGTGCACCCATACCTAGGAGAACAACCGTTCGTCTGCACACTCTTCCTCAAGGTAAGATATTGTCTGATATGATAGAGCACATTCCCCTACAGCTGAGGTCCAGATACGTCTTCTGCTGCGCACCCATACCTAAGAAACAACCGTTCGTCTGCACACTCTTCCTCAAGGTAAGATATTGTCTGACATGATAGAGCACATTCCCCTACAGCTGAGGTCCAGATACGTCTTCTGCTGTGCACCCATACCTAAGAAACAACCGTTCGTCTGCACACTCTTCCTCAAGGTAAGATATTGTCTGACATGATAGAGCACATTCCCCTACAGCTGAGGTCCAGATACGTCTTCTGCTGCGCACCCATACCTAAGAAACAACCGTTCGTCTGCACACTCTTCCTCAAGGTAAGATATTGGCTGATATGATAGAGCACATTCCCCTACAGCTGATGTCCAGATACGTCTTCTGCTGCGCACCCATACCTAAGAAACAACCGTTCGTCTGCACACTCTTCCTCAAGGTAAGATATTGTCTGACATGATAGAGCACATTCCCCTACAGCTGAGGTCCAGATACGTCTTCTGCTGCGCACCCATACCTAAGAAACAACCGTTCATCTGCACACTCTTCCTCAAGGTAAGATATTGTCTGATATGATAGAGCACATTCCCCTACAGCTGAGGTCCAGATATGTCTTCTGCTGCGCACCCATACCTAAGAAACAACCGTTCGTGTGCACACTCTTCCTCAAGGTAAGATATTGTCTGACATGATAGAGCACATTCCCCTACAGCTGAGGTCCAGATATGTCTTCTGCTGTGCACCCATACCTAAGAAACAACCGTTCGTGTGCACACTCTTCCTCAAGGTAAGATATTGGCTGATATGATAGAGCACATTCCCCTACAGCTGATGTCCAGATACGTCTTCTGCTGCGCACCCATACCTAAGAAACAACCGTTCATCTGCACACTCTTCCTCAAGGTAAGATATTGTCTGACATGATAGAGCACATTCCCCTACAGCTGAGGTCCAGATACGTCTTCTGCTGCGCACCCATACCTAAGAAACAACCGTTCATCTGCACACTCTTCCTCAAGGTAAGATATTGTCTGATATGATAGAGCACATTCCCCTACAGCTGAGGTCCAGATATGTCTTCTGCTGCGCACCCATACCTAAGAAACAACCGTTCGTGTGCACACTCTTCCTCAAGGTAAGATATTGTCTGACATGATAGAGCACATTCCCCTACAGCTGAGGTCCAGATATGTCTTCTGCTGTGCACCCATACCTAAGAAACAACCGTTCGTGTGCACACTCTTCCTCAAGGTAAGATATTGTCTGATATGATAGAGCACATTCCCCTACAGCTGAGGTCCAGATATGTCTTCTGCTGTGCACCCATACCTAAGAAACAACCGTTCGTCTGCACACTCTTTCTCAAGGTAAGATATTGGCATCTTTAAGGGTTGTCCTGATAGCTAAGTCACCTGAGTGGTTTTAAGGCGTTGCACACTCACTGTAAACTGTTTCTCAACATAAGATATTGGCATCTTTAAGGGTTGTCCTCGGCTGATAGCTAATACACCTGAGTGGTTTTAAGGCGTTGCACCCTAACTGTAAACTGTTTCTTAAGGTAAGATATTGGCATTTTCAATGGTTGTCCTGATAGCTGAGCGGTTTTAAGGCACTGCACCCTTACTGTGAACTGTTTTATTTCATATGATTGCCATAGCCATGTTTTTGAGTTGTTTTTTCTACCATTGCAGTTTGCGCGTCAGTACAGTCGCGAGGAGCCCCTCACCCTGGACTGGCTGTGTCGCCAGCTCGACTGGCCCTTCTCGCCCCCCAAGATGATCCAGGACCTCGTGCACCTAGAGGGGGTGTTTGACGTGTTAGACTTGTACCTCTGGCTGAGGTAAGTGTTCACCACGGGGGCTGCCTCCATGGCTGAGTGGTCTAATACATTAAGGATGATTCAGGACCTCGTGCTCCTAGAGGGGGTGTTTGACGTGTTAGACTTGTACCTCTGGCTGAGGTAAGTGTTCACCACGGGGGCTGCCTCCATGGCTGAATGGTCTAATACATTAAGGATTATTCAGGACCTCGTGCACCTAGAGGGGGTGTTTGACGTGTTAGACTTGTACCTCTGGCTGAGGTAAGTGTTCACCACGGGGGCTGCCTCCATGGCTGAGTGGTCTAATACATTAAGGATTATTCAGGACCTCGTGCACCTAGAGGGGGTGTTTATTGGCCTAGCAGGTTATCCTGTGGACTACCCAGCCCAGTTCCTATAACTTAACTGTGTATTTCTTTAAGGATTCTCCATTCGATATTAAGATCAAGGACTATTTTCAGGAGAAAATTAAGGGAAACCCTGGCCCGTAAGGAAACAAAAGGTGTTCACATCTCAGAGATTTGACTGTATATCCTTCATGTATCTTTTTATTTGATATTTTACCATTTGTTTTCAGCTACCGTTTTCAAGATATGTTTCCCGATGCTGAACATGTGTGTGATATGCAGAAAGTGATATTTTTACATTTATTTTCAGCTACCGTTCCAAGACATGTTTCCTGATGCTGAACATGTGCATGATATGCAGAAAGTGATATTTTATCATTTGTTTTCAGCTACCGTTTCCAAGACATGTTTCCTGATGCTGAACATGTGCATGATATGCAGAAAGTGATATTTTGCCATTTGTTTTCAGCTACCATTTCCAAGACATGTTTCCCGATACTGAGCTTGTGCGCGATATGCAGAAAGTGATATTTATCATTTGTTTTCAGCTACCGTTTCCAAGACATGTTTCCCGATGCGGAGCATGTGCGGGATATGCAGAAAGAGCTGGACGCGATCATCCAGCTCGGTGTTTTCAACATCACCCGCCTTCTCAAGGCCAGCGAGACAAACATTTCCTCGGGAACCGCCAAGGGAGGCGACGATATCGACTTCAAGTATCAAAAACCATCGCGAAAGGCGAGCGTTGCTGATGTGCTCAATGATGATGGTCTAGAGGACCTGGACACACTCCCACCACAAAAGAGGAAACTAAGTGATCAGTTTAAGAAGGCGCAGAGCAGCATGAATCGGCTAAGTAATAGCGCGTTTGACTCGAGGCTGTCCAAGTCAAGGCCAGGCGTGGGTCAGGGTAAACTGACAGCGCACCTGCTCAAACAAGGACTTCTGACACCAAAGATGCTGGAGGATCTGCAGAAAGAATGGCTGAGAAACGTGAAAAAAGACGACCCACAAAATGGCAAGGATGATGACGATTACTAAGTCACAAACTTTATGCCTCTAAGGCCCAAGAAAGACCTGACTATTGTGTTGATGTCTTTCTCACATAAGCATCTTTTGGAACGTATTCGGAAGAAAAATAACCTGAATAAATGAAGCATGATTTAACAGAGTGTCAAGTATTAGGAAATAGAAAGAGGGCTTTTGTTTGGCTTCTGATGAATATTTCATTAATAGCGTATCAAGTACATGTATAAGAGAGAGGGCTTTTGTTTGGCTTCTGATGAACATTTCATTAACAGAGTATCAAGTATTAAAAAGAGGGCTTTTGTTTGGCTTTTGATGAACATTTCATTAACAGAGTATCAAGTATTAGAAAAAGGGCTTTTGTTTGGCTTTTGATGAACATTTCATTAACAGAGTATCAAGTATTAAAAAGAGGGCTTTTGTTTGGCTTTTGATGAACATTTCATTAACAGAGTATCAAGTATTAGAAAAAGGGCTTTTGTTTGGCTTTTGATGAACATTTCATTAACAGAGTATCAAGTATTAGAAAAAGGGCTTTTGTTTGGCTTTTGATGAACATTTCATTAACAGAGTATCAAGTATTAAAAAGAGGGCTTTTGTTTGGCTTTTGATGAACATTTCATTAACAGAGTATCAAGTATTAAAAAGAGGGCTTTTGTTTGGCTTTTGATGAACATTTCATTAACAGAGTATCAAGTATTAAAAAGAGGGCTTTTGTTTGGCTTTTGATGAACATTTCATTAACAGAGTATCAAGTATTAGAAAAAGGGCTTTTGTTTGGCTTTTGAAGAACATTTCATTAACAGAGTATCAAGTATAAGAAAAAGGGCTTTAGTTTAGCTTCAGATGAACATTTCATTAACAGAGTATCAAGTATAAGAAAGAGGGTTTTGCTTGGCTTCAGAGGGGTTACTGTAGAATGGCTAATTTTCCTGTGTGACAATTTTCCCTAATTTTTCATTTTTAGGTTTTCCCGTTTCTAATATTTCCGAAAAGAAGACATAGGTTTTTCCCCATTTTTAATTTTCCCGTTTTAAGTAGATCTTAAGTAGTTTTAAGTAGTCCACAGTCTTATATAAACATGTGCCATGGGTTGAAGTGCTTATCAGTACAACAACGCACACTGCAAAGGGACTATCACCAGTCTAGATAAGCATCTTATAGACTGGAGACAGTTCCCAGTGTTATATAAGCATGTGCATGGCCATGCAGTAGCGCACCAGGGATTTAATCCCTTAAGTAGGTGAGTTGCAGTCACAGCATGATCAGAAGTCATACAGTGACCCCCCGATTGTTCCCTGCCGCATGTGGATTGCAATAAGGGATGACCGCTATCACTCTGAGTAAACGCAGGTCTGACACTTCAGAGATAAAAGCTGGCCCAGTCTATTTAACTGAGGTCAGAATTTCCCGTGTTTATTAAGTCCGGACATGAAGTGTAATGATTTTCCCGGTGTTGTTTATTCCCGTTTGATAGCATTCGGGAAAAAACGGGAAAATAAAACACACAGGAAAATTAGCCATTCTACAGTACATCATGCTGCCCCCACTGGGATGTCATATTTGTATATTATACACATCCCACTCACGTGGGTACTATTAGTTATCCTTATCGTGAAAATGGTGTAGGGCAAGATGTCTGCCAGAAGCCTGCAGGTATCCCATGAGACCATCAGGTCAAGTGCGGTACCTGCTGGCGGAAGTGCCGCAGAACAGACATCTTGTATACACCATTTTCACCACAAGGGCAACAAATTTATCATATATACATCTGTCAGGGGAGAATGTAGTTAAATGTTTCCATGGCAATGAATGGTAATTTTGAGGTCCTAATAATGAACTTTGTGAACAGCATTGTTAGGATCCCAATAAAGAATTATATTGGCCTCCTAACATTGACAAGTGTTAAAAGCAATGTTAGAAGCCCAATACAGTCCAATACAACAAAGAAATTGACCATTCCGCTGCTAGTGTAATGGTGGAGCTGATGATAATTTGGCCTATTACATGGTGTCCTCCATGGAGGGGTTACATTGTATGAAGATTTTGTTCAATTTTGAATAAAAAAAACTATTTAATATAAGATATTAGTATTTCTTTTCTTGCACAAGAATTCCTTATCTGTTTGGTTTCTATGTACCGTAACCAGTATAATGAAAAATATACCATCATGATAGGACAGGGTTGCTTGGGTTGGAATGGTTTTCCGTAGGTACACCACTTTTATTCTAGCATTAACAGTCATGTTTCAGATTTAAAGTGAGAGGAAGAGCCAGGCTCTACATTAAGGCTAGCCCGATAGTCTGGGGCTAGTCATGTTTAAGCTTTAAAGTGAGAGGAAGAGCCAGGCTCTACATTAAGGCTAGCCCGATAGCCTGGGGCTAGTCATGTTTAAGCTTTAAAGTGAGAGGAAGAGCCAGGCTCTACATTAAGGCTAGCCCGATAGCCTGGGGCTAGTCATGTTTAAGCTTTAAAGTGAGAGGAAGAGCCAGGCTCTACATTAAGGCTAGCCCGATAGCCTGGGGCTAGTCATGTTTAAGCTTTAAAGTGAGAGGAAGAGCCAGGCTCTACATTAAGGCTAGCCCGATAGCCTGGGGCTAGTCATGTTTCAGCTTTAAAGTGAGAGGAAGAGCCAGGCTCTACATTAAGGCTAGCCCGATAGCCTGGGGCTAGTCATGTTTAAGCTTTAAAGTGAGAGGAAGAGCCAGGCTCTACATTAAGGCTAGCCCGATAGCCTGGGGCTAGTCATGTTTCAGCTTTAAAGTGAGAGGAAGAGCCAGGCTCTACATTAAGGCTAGCCCGATAGTCTGGGGCTAGTCATGTTTCAGCTTTAAAATGAGAGGAAGAGCCAGGCTCTACATTAAGGCTAGCCCGATAGTCTGGGGCTAGTCATGTTTCAGCTCAGGGCTTGAAAAATCTCTGTGTACCTGGCCTGACTGGGTAAGTACATGTAACTGATAGATTTACAGGAAATATTGGCTCTGAATGGTACGCATATTATTAACCAGAAAGGATTGTTGGCTAAGCAAGTATATTCATTCTGTATGAAAACAGAAGAATGTGTATTTAGTATCTATATAACTCAAAATCTGTATATAAATATATATATATATATAAATATATATATATATATATATATATATATATATATATATATATGTATATATATATATATATATATATATATATATATATATATATATTTATATATATATATTTATATATATATATTTATATATATATATATATATATATATATATATATATATATATATATATATATATATATATATATGTATATATTTATATATATATATATGTATTTATATAATGTATATATATATGTATATATATATATATATATATATATATATATATATTTATATATATTCCATATATATGTATATATATATATATATATATATATATATATATATATATATATATATATATATATATATATAAACACCTAAACACAAGATGGTGCCCTTGCACATGCACAGAATGCAACGCTTGACTGATTCTCCAGTGGTTCTCTGCGTGAAGCGAGTGAGTGATCAAACGTATCCCGTAGGGGGTGGCTGCCAATCCGTTGATCCAGGTCCATGGTAAAGATTGCACAAGATAAGTGACATTCCCTTTTTGCCACTTTTTTCTCAGCACCTGGGGTCTGAGACATGATCATGCACGTGGTAAACCGGAAGCATTGTCAACACATGCGCATTGGAGGTCCACCCATGGTCTTGACACTCAGGACATCATAAGTTATCAAACAGGGCAATATGAGAAAAAATATATTTCAAGGAGAAATTTTAGTCAAATAGGAAAAATAACTTTCATCCAAGCATTTCCCCAAATCTGTCATTGTTTCCATAATCTTTCTCTATTTGTACTGAAGACCATGGGAAGGCACAGATGTGAATGGCCTAACACATTTGAATCTCATGAGTGCCAATACCGAATATGATCTGATAACTGGGGCATAATTCCTCAAGTAGAAAATGATGAAATGTACATGAAGACGGGCCGTTAACTAAATTTCATGAACATCACATTTTGCCGAATTCTGAGAAAGTTCTACATGTACTATCTAGTTGATGGACGTGGGTTTGTGATATGGTTCGATATAATCCAATCATCTTATTCGCACATGGATTAAAAGCCCTCACTACACAATTCATTTTTGAAAATAGGAAATTACCGGAAAATAATATCCACTGTAGAATTATTTGAAAACAGTATATAATCCAGGATTCCGCAGCACAAAAGTATTCTGGGAAGTTGTTAGGGCATGTTAAAGCTTGTTATTAATATAAGGTATTTATTTTTATTCCACAAGTTAAATCATATTTGAGCTGATTGCAACGTACATCCATTTAACCCTTCCATACTAAGGCTCTACTGTGAACACACAAGGACGCAAAGATTAAAAAAAAAACATCCTAACCCTGTCATGATGGTATTCATCTGATAGCACTCGCTGGGTACTGTCAGATGAGTACCCATGTGACGGTGGTTCTGTCTTTTTTATGTTTTCTGCATCATTATGTTTTGCCCAAATTAGCCACCAGCAGCATGAGTTACTTAGTAAACCAATGTAGGCCTCTATTTGGGGTTTTAAATCCTAACTGAAAGGGTAAATTACATGTAGATTATTCTAGAATGTGTCTTGAACTTGCCACCAAATACTTCCCTGAAGATCTAGCCGGAGACAAATGTGCTATATATTAGAGGTGTTTAGTGATCCTGCATGGTACATTTAGGTATGATGTATGTATCAGATAGTGCTGATGATCAGTCACCATTATTCATTTTGACTTAAAGTGTACACGTCCCTTTTGACTTATTTGATATGCATAAACCAAATAAACGTCTACAAATGAAACGCGTGGCTTCTTAGTAACCATATACAGTATGTAAAGGATGAGTAACATACTAGTGCCCAGTTGAAAAAAGTACGTCCGATTTACTTACAATTCACCGAAAACACTTAATAGAAACTAAAGCGCAATTTTGCTCAATTTCAGTTAAACATTTATTATGGGACGCCCCTCCGTCTATTGGTTAGTCCGTGCTGATTGTCTGGTTAGTCCGTTTTCTATTTCATAATAATAATAATAATAATAATAAATGATATTTGATATAGCGCCCTTTCCACCTATAATGTTCAAAAGCGCTTTTGAGTCATTGGACAGTTGTCATGGTCCATATAGTCAATTAAACTCCTTTCGAAATAGCAATGTTTTCAGCTGTTTCTTGAAGTTCTGCACACTATCAGCAGCCTTTATGTTATTTCATAAAGGTTACAGTTCAATCAGAGACGTATATTACCTGCATAATACAACTCTCTGAGTTCAATGAACCTTTATGCAAAGCTTGTAATAAAAGCTTAGATGAGCAACCACAAGGTATCTAGCTCTCTGCTAAGCTCTCTGATGCAAGTGGATTAAAGTAAACCCCCGTCGACCCATTTTTTGAAATCGATGAAGAGCTAGCTATTACTAGCTATCCCTGTCTACTACTACTAGAACAGGAAATTGAGTGACACCATGTAAGCAGCTGTATATGAATATTCTGTCATACACTTTTTCAATGTTCTGTTCTTGGATTTTGTCATTTTCTTCCAACTCGTTCTCTCTTACTTGATCATTTATGCACGTTTATTTTTGCATCCTCTCTCAGATTTTGAAGAAGTTTACTTAGAAGTTAGTCTTATATAGTCACATGCAACAGATACAACAGGTAAGGGGTTTTGTTGTTTATACGACTAACCTGGGGTGCCACCAAGGGGGTCTATATATTTTATCATACATAACATGGGTTTAAAAATAATGCATGTTTTTGCCCCTGCCCTTGACATGGTGGTGGGAAGGGGGGGGGGGGGGTCATCTAAAGCAGTGGTGGGATCTCATTCTTACGAACGAGATTGCCATCACACACACCGAAGGTCTGTTCAATTTTTTTCTTGTCCAAAAAAACTTAGTTGTTTTTAAGGCAGGTTTTTAACCCCTGTTAATGTGATAACATATAGAAGAAATCAAAAAATATATTGTACTACTGCTTCTTTCTAGAGACATTTCCCAGTTCATGTAATTGTATCAACACACTTATTTTTGTTTGGAATGTCTTTTTTGTATGTATTTTTTCGAAAATGTTTTTTTTTGCAGTGTATTTTCTTTTTGAAATAACAGGTCTAAGTAGCATTGTATTTTTTCAGTTTGATCATTAGCTATGCTGTGCTTGCCTTGTGCCCATAGACCCATGTGCGCAATGGGTCTATGAGGCTGGCAAAGTTCATAGACCCATGTCCAACATGGGTCTACGAGGCTCCCTAAGTACATAGACCCATGTGCGCAAAGGGTCTATGAGCCATAGACCCTGCTATGAAACGAAGGGGTTGACTTTCCCACTTTTGCCTCTCTGATACCACCGAAGGCGGCACAAGCATACCGAAAGAATGTTGTGCTGCCGCGTAGCGGGAGAAATCAATACTAAAATGAAAAAAGTAACAGGTGTAAAAACCAAACCGTGAACTTACGGTTTTGAATTGTTATAAAGTCGATATTAGAACAAAAGATATAAAAATAGAAATTCATACAAATCGATGTAAGTGTTTTTGGAGAGAGCAGTAGAGAGAGAGTGAGAGCGGAAAGAGGAGGGAAGGTTTTAGAAAGCGGAGAAGAGGATGAGGTGTTTAGGACTATATCTCGTTCTAGGAGTGACTCTGACGGCCGCGGCGGTACTGGCAGTACCGGCGCACGTCCAGAAACGCGGCGATGACACTAGTGTAGCTAGTACTAGCGTTCAAGGTAGGTCCACGTAGAGCACTGCCTCTCAGGCGCCATTCTCTACGCCGTGCTGAGAAGTTCAGCAGTCAGTTTTACCTTATAAGTAAACAATAGCTAGTACAAGATATTGACTACAGTAAGAAATGAACTCATATGCATAGTCACCCTTTCAAGGAAGCGGTTGTCGACTTTTTTCTCTCCGAAATATTCCATCTTCCGAAATATCGTATAAATAATGTGTTGAAATCATTGAAGCGTTTGACATCGCAGCACACAAAATGTTGCTACGTGGAAGAGGGGCATACGTACGAATAGTTATAACTAACTAGAAAACGAGTATGTATGTATGTATCTTTATTGACTATATCTAGAGATATAAATTAATACAGATATATGCGATAATAAATAACAAAAAAAAGAGAATAGAAAAAAGAAATACAAATGTAAGACATATAAAATAGGTATTTATGAAATGGAAGAACCAACGAAAAGAAAACAAAAAGGGTGTAATTGATATAAAACTTAGAAAGATAACTACGACAACATGCACGTTGTTTCAGTCATAATTCGATTGGAGTATTTTAAATCCAAATCTTATAAAGTAAGTCTATTCTGCCAATTTAACTAGAAACTGTTAATAATATCAGTAAGGACCATACACAAAAACTTTTTTCACACAGTTCTGGTGGTGAGCTAGATACAATACCTTATCCCACACCTGTCTTTTCGTTATTGATGCACACTTGGCGATACATCTCATTTATGTACTCGCCAGAAATCGACCAGAAGCTGTACATGTCAATGAGTTCTATGCCAGTTATCATTTTACCGATTAGCCAACTGAACACCTCGCTCGAACTGTCGGCAAATATCCTTCTTAAATTTCAATTATATTGATACAATGCGTCGTACATATTATTCTGAATTTGATACTGTTTCGGGCATTGCGTAACAACATGAAATAGGTCTTCTTTTAAAAAGAGTTCACATTCAGAGCATGCTTTGTGGCTCTGTACGTGAGTCGTCGCCTTTAAGCTTACTGGCATGTGACACTAGTTTGGCCATAGTTTCGCATTTCTTGATCATGCTAGGATATTTGTCCGACAAGTCCCACCAAGAGTGGTACCTGTTCCTTACTAATAAATCATGGTCTTTATGTAAAATTGAAGTGGATGACCAATATAGATCCTATATTTGCCACGCCATTGTCCTGATACACTGGGACCATTTCTGTTTAGAAAATAGGGGTTTCCCATTAATACACATATCATGTATCAGGTTGAAAACACCAAGCTTGGATGCTGCGTTTAACATCTCAAATGTTGGGCTAGCAAATTTGTTTTTGCTGCAAGTATCTCTGTTATTCTTAAAATCTTGTACTTCGAATGTTGTTTCGCTTATTGCCCATGCATATATATATATATATATATATATATATATATATATATATATATATATATATATATATATATATATATATATATATATATATGTATATATATATATATATATATATATATATATGTATATATATATATATATATATATATATATATATGTATATATATATATATATATATATAAATATATATATATATGTATATATATATATATATATATATATATATATATATATATATATATATATATATATATATATATATATATATATATATATATATATATATATATATATATATATATATATATATATATATATATATGGTTCTAAGACAATATCCCCTGGACAATATCCCCTCCAGTAAATATCCCCTCGTTCCAATATCCCCTCGGACTAAATCCCCGCGGACAATATCCCGCCGTGTAAAATATTTTTTGACCTGCTTAAATAATTCGAAATTCAGCACCCCCCTCCCAACAAAAAAATCAGAATCTGTGGGGGGAGGGGAAATTTGAACTCTGGATTCAACGCCCCCAACCTTAAAAAGTCTTCCGTTGATTCCCCTCCCCCCCCCCCCCATCCTTATAAATTGAACAGCCCTCATTGGCATTGTCTTGAATTCACTTAAATGTATAAATAGCAATTAAGCACAACTCAACGCTTGGTCACCAAGTGCTCAATGACTTGCTCGTTAAACTTAACTTATGTCAGATCTAGATTTATTTTCAGTTGTAAGTTGATTACCGTTTCTTTATCTTAAATCAAAAGTAAATGAATAGTTTCACTTATAACTCTATTTAAATCATTAGTACAAGATATATTTTACACGGGGGATATTGGAACGGGGCGTATTTTGTCCTGGGGGATATTGTCCTGGGAGATATTATATATATATATATACATATATATATATATATATATATATATATATATATATATATATATATATATATATATATATATATATATATGTATATATGTATATATGTATATATATACATATATATATATATATATATATATATATATATATATATATATATATATATATATATATATATATATATATATATATATATATATATATATATATATATATATATATATATATAACAATCCTAGCTTTTGCTATGGGCTATTTGAAAAGCCCATAAGCTGTTAAGGGCAACAGCCTGTCGCTAAGGAGTGGGGAAAATATGATGATTAATCCATGGCCCTTGTCCAACCAGAATCAAGAATCTCCATGTCAGGAATAATAAATATATATAAACGTCGCTTTACACGCTACAACTCGAAACTAGGCCCACAGCACATTGGCTGATTGAATTGAGCAAAAAGTATTTTAAACACCTATAACAATTTCTAGTGGCATTGCAACCAGCAGTTAGACAATATTATGGTCACCATTTTGAAATCCCTCTGTTGCTATGGTATGCCCACCGATGGTTGCCATGGCTCTACTGGAAGTAGCATGTATATACTGGGGTCCTAACAATGAACGTTGTGAAGGCACTGTTAGGATCCCAATACAGGATTAGTATTGGACTCCCAATATTGACTTTTGTTAAAAGCAATGTTAGAAGCCCAATTAAGTCCAGGACCAACAAAGAAATTGACCTATCTGATGCTAGAATCGGGAGCTGATGTTAAACGTACTTCTTTATTAGATAATCATTACCTCCTCAACTGACTGCCATCCTTTGGAGCTGCACAACACAAAATATGGAGGTCATTAAACACTTCAGTGCTGCCACCAACTGGCTACAAGGAGTAATCATTAATTATAAGTATGTTAATTTAAGTAAACAAACTTCCTATTGTTGATATGAAAACACATTCCAGATTTAAGGCGCTTTCTTCATTATCACTCCTATTCCAGAGTTAAAATGATTGATAGGGGATATGAGTACACTCCAAGCCCACCCCCCCCCCCCCCCCCCCCTTAACTCATCCACCCCTCCTCACACAAAAGACTTGAAAGCTAGGTTTACGTCTCATCCTTTTAAGAGCATCAAGTGAAAACCTTTAGGTGGGCATTTTATATGACAAATCGAACATTCAGTGTGCTATAAATTCTACATTGCCTAAACCTAACAAACCCTCAGTAATATGGAACTTTCAGTCTTAATTTTAGTATGTTCCAATATTATGATTGAGTGGGATTCTTGATATATCATTCCTCATATAGTCTCCTTTCAAATAAAATATGTTTCGTTTCTTTTACAATTAGTGATGGGTTTAGCCCAAAAATGTGCCAGATTGCCTGGACTAGAGTAGGAGTATTAGTAGCCGGTCAGTTGTTGGAGACAGCGAGCAGTCGGTGGCTACGCCCATATCACTTGGCCATCAGCGCAGAAGTTGGCGTGGACTAGAGCCCCAAAGTGTAGAACTAGTTCTGTGCCACGTACTGAACTACTCGCATTCTTCCAGTCAGTAATTACAAGCTGAAAATCGAATTCATATATTGATCTGAACCAACACATTTGCCAAGCGTCCGGTTGGTGATACAGTTCATGGAAATCTTTCAAATGAACGAAATTTTCCATATTTTTTTCCGGAAGATGACAGTGACAAAACTTTGATAAGTGACTTACTGACTATTGAGTCGATATTTTTAGTTTGTTGGTGGTGAATGAATCGCTTACGTACTAAGAGAACATTGATAAGTGACTATTGGGTCGACATTATTAGTTTGTTGGTGGTGAATGAATCGCTTACGTACTAAGAGAACATTGATAAGTGACTATTGGGTCGACATTATTAGTTTGTCGGTGGTGAATGAATCGCTTACGTACTAAGAGAACATTGATAAGTGACTATTGGGTCGACATTATTAGTTTGTTGGTGGTGAATGAATCGCTTACGTACTAAGAGAACATTGATAAGTGACTATTGAGTCGACATTATTAGTTTGTCGGTGGTGAATGAATCGCTTACGTACTAAGAGATCTTTGATAAGCGACTATTGAGTCGATATTTTTAGTTTGTTGGTGGTAAATGAATCGCTTGCGTACTGAGAGATCTTTGATAAGTGACTATTGAGTCAACATTATTAGTTTGTCGGTGGTGAATGAATCGCTTGCGTACTAAGAGATCTTTGATAAGCGACTATTGAGTCGATATTTTTAGTTTGTTGGTGGTAAATGAATCGCTTACGTACTAAGAGATCTTTGATAAGTGACTATTGAGTCGATATTTTTAGTTTGTTGGTGGTGAATGAATCGCTTACGTACTAAGAGATCTTTGATAAGTGACTATTGAGTCCACATTATTAGTTTGTCGGTGGTGAATGAATCGCTTGCGTACTAAGAGATCTTTGATAAGTGACTATTGAGTCAACATTATTAGTTTGTCGGTGGTAAATGAATCGCTTGCGTACTAAGAGATCTTTGATAAGTGACTATTGAGTCGACATTATTAGTTTGTCGGTGGTGAATGAATCGCTTGCGTACTAAGAGAACATTGATAAGTGACTATTGAGTCGACATTATTAGTTTGTCGGTGGTAAATGAATTGCTTGCGTACTAAGAGATCTTTGATAAGTGACCATTGAGTCGATATTATTAGTTTGTCGGTGGTGAATGAATCGCTTGCGTACTAAGAGATCTTTGATAAGTGACTATTGAGTCGACATTATTAGTTTGTTGGTGGTAAATGAATCGCTTACGTACTAAGAGATCTTTGATAAGTGACTATTGAGTCGACATTATTAGTTTGTCGGTGGTGAACGAATCGCTTACGTACTAAGAGATCTTTGATAAGTGACTATTGAGTTGACATTATTAGTTCGTTGGTGGTAAATGAATCGCTTGCGTACTAAGAGATCTTTGATAAGTGACTATTGAGTCGACATTATTAGTTCGTTGGTGGTAAATGAATCGCTTGCGTACTAAGAGATCTTTGATAAGTGACTATTGAGTCGACATTATTAGTTTGTTGGTGGTGAATGAATCGCTTGCGTACTAAGAGATCTTTGATAAGTGACTATTGAGTCGACATTATTAGTTCGTTGGTGGTAAATGAATCGCTTGCGTACTAAGAGATCTTTGATAAGTGACTATTGAGTCGACATTATTAGTTTGTTGGTGGTGAATGAATCGCTTGCGTACTAAGAGATCTTTGATAAGTGACTATTGAGTCGACATTATTAGTTTGTCGGTGGTGAACGAATCGCTTACGTACTAAGAGATCTTTGATAAGTGACTATTGAGTTGACATTATTAGTTCGTTGGTGGTAAATGAATCGCTTGCGTACTAAGAGATCTTTGATAAGTGACTATTGAGTCGACATTATTAGTTCGTTGGTGGTAAATGAATCGCTTGCGTACTAAGAGATCTTTGATAAGTGACTATTGAGTTGACATTATTAGTTCGTTGGTGGTAAATGAATCGCTTACGTACTGAGAGAACATTGATAAGTGACTATTGAGTCGACATTATTAGTTCGTTGGTGGTAAATGAATCGCTTGCGTACTAAGAGATCTTTGATAAGTGACTATTGAGTTGACATTATTAGTTCGTTGGTGGTAAATGAATCGCTTACGTACTGAGAGAACATTGATAAGTGACTATTGAGTCGACATTATCAGTTTGAAAGAATGAATGTAGGAATTTCTGTCTTCGTAAGTGCATGTGGCCAGGTACAAGCGGACGAAACCTGGTAAAGGACACATGACACATAGAATATATTACACAGCTATGATCCCAACTAGGTTCAGATAGGAGACAATAGGGATGGCAGCAAGGGGCCATTATCGTACACACACACACTAGGCCCAGTGAGCAGTAGACGCACACGCGTGTTTTCATGGGTGACTAACACGCCTGCAGTGTAACTAGTGCCGCATTCGGGTCACATAGGGCCGGTCTCTCCACAGTGTGCCTATTGGCTGGAAGCAGGGTTCTTCAATTATTTCTGTTATAATGATGAGGTGTAGTTGGAGCAGCTCTTACTCTGGTATCTGGAGGTTGTTCACTATACAAATATGACATCCCAGCTGGGGTAACATGATAGAACGGATCCCTGAGGTGGGATGATTATCCATTCATTCATGTTACCCCCACCGGGATGCCATATTTGTTTTATTATACCGAACAACCTACCACCTTAGCTGGGTGACTCTAGTCTGATCATCCGCAATGTGAAAATATACCTGCACATGAATAACGCATAGTCATTATTGGTTAACAAATATTTATAGATATTCACAAATATTCTTACATAAGAATAGCAATTTATCAATGAAGATAATTTCAAAAATCTTTTTATCCATTCATTAAGAACATTATCAAATCATTTAGAAGTATTCCTAAATCAATGTTATTAGAGAAACTCTAACGATTTATTGATAGTAATCGTAGATAAATCCAGAATATCTAAAAATGACATAAAACGTTCAAAAATGTTTCAAGAAATTCTGAAGTAAAAGTAAGTTATCTGAATTTGTAAATCACTTTTAAAAAGTTCTGATCCATAAACTAAGTAAATTCTTAAATTAAGTATGTGTGTGATTACTTCTATTTTCATGTCTTCACATTTTAAGTAAACTATAAAGTATATTTTTGATTACTTCTATGTCTTTATATTTCATTACATATACTGTATGTATTCTAATATCGTCCGTTTTTTCATTGTCAGGTATTTTTAGCTTTTTTTTACCAAAACCTGAAGAGCTTAGATTACCTGACAGCTGATAATGCCAGTTTTTGGTGTCAGGTAGCGACCCCTATTGGCCACCGCAGTACCAATGCAGTACCCCACAGCTGATTAATCATACTTGGCCTTATTTGCCGCGTACCAAACAACTGCCTGCTCCTGTGTGTTACTCCGAGGGTATCCATCCAAAACGGGGGGTTACAGTTAACCATTCCAATGCTGAGGCTACTTTCAGCTAAAGCACATTGGACGCAAAGATTTTTGAAAACCATCTGAACCCTGTTCTGTTGGGTTTTTTTTATTGGAAAGCTCTCGCTGAGTACTTTCAGATGAGTAACCATGTGCCAGGGTTGCAATTATTTTTCAAGTTTTTTGAATCACCATGTATTGGTCAAATTAGCCAGCAGCAGCATAAGGTTTACCACTCCCAAAATGCCACCGGTTGATATCCATAATTTGTCAGATCAATCAGAGCTCTAATTGTTTTTCTTCTTTTTTCATGTTCATCCAGACTATAATTACCAAACCGATACCACAAACAGCCAGACGAATGGTATGTATACCTCCTCCACCTCCCACTCTTCTTCCTCTTCTTCTTAACAATCTCTATCATCATCATCATCATCATCACCGTCATTGCTATTTGGCCAAAATGGTTTGTTTTTGGTGACATGCATATGCAATATTGACACGGTAGGCAGTTATTGTTTTCAAATACATGTTGATTGATTATTCACAACACTTTGTTTATACAGAGTCAAGGATCGAGCGAACACCTCGAACCCTTAACACGAACAATAAGCCATTTACTAAATGAAAGCAATCGAAACATGGTTGCCGTGTGTGCTCATGTTAGCCCATCAGCTCCGATCTGCCAATGTAGTCTTACTAATCTAAATAGTCTAGAAAGTGGCCACATTATATATATTTATGGCTACTGAGCCAGCAGTGAACAATTGAAACTCTAAAATTTAAAACTCCCCTTACTGCACTGAAACCGTGAATATTTCGAATCGTGAAATATTCCGGATATACGGTATTCAGTGGACAGGTGTTTATGGTCCATGTAGTCAAATTAAAACCTTTCGAAATAGCAATGTTTCAGCTGTGTCTTTAAGCTTAGCACACTATCAGCAGCCTTGATGTTGTCGTCGAGCTCATTCCAAAAGCATGGTGCATGGGCACAAACTTAAGGCAAATCTTTTCAGATTAGTGTGTGGTATATGTGATAAGTTCTTAATGTTTGATCTTAGAGTCCTTGTATCGACTTGTTTGATTAACAATTCCCTGTAACTGTTGCACTAACTCAAGTACGTCCTCGCATAAGTAGTATCTTGGTGCTAGTTGGCCACAGGCCACTATCTTAAATTACTTTCCACTCCTTTTATAACTGTTGGGCTTACTCAAGTGCGTCCTCGCATAAGTAGTATATTGGTGCTAGTTGGCCAGACTACGCTGTAACTGTTGCACCAACTCAACTACGTCCTCGCATGATAAGTAGTATATTGGTGTTAGTTGGCCAGACTACGTTGTAACGGTTGCACCAACTCAAGTACGTCCTCGCACATATAAGTAGTATCTTGGTGCTAGTTAGCCAGACTACCTTGTAACTGTTGCACTAACTCAAGTACATCTTCGCATAAGTAGTATATTGGTGCTAGTTGGCAAGACTACCTTGTAACTGTTGGACTTACTCAAGTACGTCCTCGCATAGGTAGTATATTGGTGCAAGTTGGCCAGACTACGCTGTAACTGTTGGACTAATTCAAGACTATGTCCTCGCATAGGTAGTATATTGGTGCTAGTTGGCAAGACTACGTTGTAACTGTTGGACTTACTCAAGTACGTCCTCGCATAAGTAGTATCCCGGTATTGGTGCTAGTTGGCCAGACTATGCTGTAACTGTTGGGCTTACTCAAGTACGTCCTCGCATAAGTAGTATATTGGTGGAAGTTAGCCACAGGCCACTATCTTAAATTACTTTCCACTCCTTTTATCACTCCTATCACATCGCCTCGTAATTTCTCTGCATGCTATTTAAGACACAGTTCATCATACTTGTTGCACTTGCTCCAGTAACCCTGGTGTCCAAATGGTAACACACGCTATACGGATGCTGCTCCAACCGAATCTTGATATAATGGAGTTTGAATGTTAACATTTAAAAGCTTGTTTGCCGATAAATGGCTAGAGCTTCTTCTGACAATACTGCTATAAA
This sequence comes from Maea johnstoni, assembly GCA_963942565.1. Lineage (NCBI taxonomy): Eukaryota > Metazoa > Annelida > Polychaeta > Spionida > Magelonidae > Maea > Maea johnstoni. Next base: position 43,553,965 of record OZ012694.1, on the reverse strand, counting down.
CGGTCAGAACATGTTACGGTTGACTTTTTATAGTGTTGAAGCTTATGATAATACTTTTAGATACTAGTTAACCTCGTAAACTATAGTTATGCTTAGAAGAGGGTTCGTGCCTACAAATCCATTGGGTATTGAGGTGCTGCCAACTAATAGAATTAGGTAATGTATAACACATGCTCCGGGGCATTTTTGAGCCTTTTCCAAAGTTTGGAAGACCTCTAGCGCTTTTACATGTCAAGTAGAGACATCTTCCACTAGTTGAAGGTTAGA
>OZ012694.1:43486198-43548698 GCA_963942565.1 Maea johnstoni | reverse complement strand
AGCAGGGAAGAGATATAGATACAGCATGCAGCAGGGAAGAGATATAGATACAGCATGCAGCAGGGAAGAGATATAGATACAGCATGCAGCAGGGAAGAGATATAGATACAGCATGCAGCAGGGAAGAGATATAGATACAGCATGCAGCAGGGAAGAGATATAGATACAGCATATATGTTGTGGGAGAGGGTAGTGCATAGAATACTTCGATACTGAATTGGAATGGACCAGAGGGTGGATGAGGTGAATAGAAAACTTATCAAAAAGAAAGAGGTACTGAAGAAGAAGATGACCACAAGAGCGAAACAGTGAGGATGTAAACAAAGAGATGGCTATGGCAATTGAGAGACATAGAGCAGCAGACACAGACAGGAACATTGAGGCGCTAAAGAAAGCAGCAGGAGTAATATCAAACGGAGATGAAGGATGATAAAGAGAATACTGAAACATGGGGACAGAGATTTGGAATTTGGAATTTTCCTTTCCATCACTTTTTCTGCCATGTTGCGGTTAAGTCATGCCTAGCCAGTTGTACCAGGTTGGGAAACCAGAGGACCCGGTGAAAAACACCACCTAACCCCAAGTCACTGGCAAATTTCTCCCATGCTCCAGGTGGAATTCAAACCCGGACAGTGGTGAGAGATAGCTAGCAGTCAGTGGCAACAGCTTAGGCCGCATGGCCATCAGGACAAGATGAACAGAGTAAGACAGAAGTTGAGAGATAGCTAGCAGTCAGTGGCAACAGCTTAGGCCGCATGGCCATCAGGACAAGATGAACAGAGTAAGACAGAAGTTGAGAGATAGCTAGCAGTCAGTGGCAACAGCTTAGGCCGCATGGCCATCAGGACAAGATGAACAGAGTAAGACAGAAGTTGAGAGATAGCTAGCAGTCAGTGGCAACAGCTTAGGCCCGTGGCCATCAGGACACGATGAACAGAGTAAGACAGAAGTTGAGAGATAGCTAGCAGTCAGTGGCAACAGCTTAGGCCCGTGGCCATCAGGACACGATGAACAGAGTAAGACAGAAGTTGAGAGATAGCTAGCAGTCAGTGGCAACAGCTTAGGCCGCATGGCAAGGAGGCTTAACTGGCTGTGAGGTCCAGACTGAAGATTACAACCCTGGCTACTCCAGAAATGGTAAGACCAATATGAGCTGCTGCTGTTTTCATTGGGGGAGAGCACAACTATGAGCATAGAGTATGGCTCAATGTAGAGAAGATAGAGGGCTCATGATGGAGCAGAAACATCATCCGACATTATGGTCTTATATTACAGCTGTTGCCAATATGTATTAGTTAAGCCGTATGGTGGTAGGCCGGAAATTATAAGGCAATCGGCCATTGAAATCCAGCAACTATTAGAATAAGACCGGGAATAAGACATTCTCGTCTCTTGAATGTGAACCAAAAAGAGACTCTAGAAATAGGAGAGGGGACCAGACAAGAAAACAACTGCACCCGTACTCTCAGGGTACACCGAGGAAATTGACCACAGTGGTAGTGCTATGGTGGCGTGTGCATTATACTTTCATTCTCTATTGCGTAGAGTAGATAGCTATAATTCACCTTATGATTGGATCATCTTTTTAGGGGCCACCTCCTGTGATAAGAGGTGTATGATCATTTACTCAAAATTCAGTTACTTATATATACTAGCGGCTATTCTCAATTGTACCCAGACAGATAATCTATAGATGTGTTTACTGTCCAAGTGACTCTGTAAGGACGAATGCAGTGGTTTCTGATAGTGGTGACTGCCATGATAGGACAATTAGATGTGGGACTGGTGTGGGACATACTATCAGGTGGTATATTTTGCATATTGATCGTTGCTATTGTTGGTGTTTGTCCACTGTACCGTAAGAGTACATATATATATATATATATATATATATATATATATATATATATATATATATATATATATATATATATATATATATATATATATATATATATATATATATATATATATATATATATATATATATATATATATATATATATATATATATATATATATATATGTATATATATATATACTAGTACTATGTATATATATATATATATATATATATATATATATATATATGTATATATATATATATATATATATATATATATATATATATACATATATATATATATATATATATACATATATATATATATATATATATATATATACATATATATATATATATATATATATATATATATATATATATATATATATATATATATATATATATATATATATATATATATATGTGTGTGTGTGCGTGTGTGTATATCATCATCAACAGGTTTGAAATCAATAAATTGTTAACTCTTTCCTGTAAAGCAAGGCCAGGTGTTTCAGTCGTTTGTACTCAACCCAGTTGCAGCCAGAGTGCACATATGGCCTGACAAGTTAAAAAAATAACCCAACAAATAGAGTAATTTAAGGTTCAAAGATATCGAAAGAAGGACTTAAGGTATTTCTGTAGGGCACTTCCCCCCTCGAACACACTAGAGATATAAAAAACATTAATGAATGCTTACTTATTATTAATAAATGGCATGAATTATTGATATTAAAAATTGATTTCTTAATATCATAAAATCATTTATTAATATTAATAAATCATTTATTAATATTAATATATAAATTTTTAATATTAATAAATGCTAAGCTTTTATTGATATTAATAGATTATACCATTTATCAATATCAATAAATGATTTATTAATACTAATAAATGCCTATATCTGTCCACGTTGGCCTTTCATACATGAGATTATTTGGAAACATTCATATTCATATTCATCAATCCAGTAAAGCATAGCCTTGCTATTTTGCCCAAAAATAACACATTTCTAACACGCCACATGTTGCAGTTAAGTGACTTTTCATAAAACCGATAGAAAACAATTTAGTACAGTTCTGACGTATAGCAGCAGGTGCTTTGTTCAAAATGCTTGCCAAGTACAATGCAACCGTGAGGAAATTGCACCTTCACGGCAAATTGATCACAACATGAGGAGAAGTGTGTATTTCCTGAGTGCGGGCTGAACTAAAGAGTGTCCGTTACAATGTGAATGTCCTTGCCCCCCTCTTCTGGATACCACCATATCTGGAGGGAGGTGGAGAGCATTTGTCAGGGTGTTCTTGCCTCCCTCTTCTCTACCCTAGTGGCTGGATACCTTCCCACCTGGTGGGAGGTGGAGAGCATTTGTCAGGGTGTTTTTTGCCTCCCTCTTCTCTACCCCAGTGGCTGGATAGCTTCACACCTGGAGGGAGGTGGAGAGCATTTGTGAGGGTGTTTTTTGCCTCCCTCTTCTCTACCCCAGTGGCTGGATAGCTTCACACCTGGAGGGAGGTGGAGAGCATTTGTGAGGGTGTTTTTTGCCTCCCTCTTCTCTACCCTAGTGGCTGGATAGCTTCACACCTGGAGGGAGGTGGAGAGCAATTGTGAGGGTGTTTTTTGCCTCCCTCTTCTCTACCCTAGTGGCTGGATAGCTTCACACCTGGAGGGAGGTGGAGAGCATTTGTGAGGGTGTTTTTTGCCTCCCTCTTCTCTACCCTAGTGGCTGGATAGCTTCACACCTGGAGGGAGGTGGAGAGCATTTGTCAGGGTGTTTTTTGCCTCCCTCTTCTCTACCCCAGTGGCTGGATACCTTCACACCTGGAGGGAGGTGGAGAGCATATGTCAGGGTGTTCTTGCCTCCCTCTTCTCTACCCTAGTGGCTTGATACCTTCACACCTGGAGGGAGGTGGAGAGCATTTGTCAGGGTGTTTTTTGCCTCCCTCTTCTCTACCCTAGTGGCTGGATACCTTCACACCTGGAGGGAGGTGGAGAGCATTTGTCAGGGTGTTCTTGCCTCCCTCTTCTCTACCCTAGTGGCTGGATACCTTCACACCTGGAGGGAGGTGGAGAGCATTTGTCAGGGTGTTCTTGCCTCCCTCTTCTCTACCCTAGTGGGCTGGATAGCTTCACACCTGGAGGGAGGTGGAGAGCATTTGTCAGGGTGTTCTTGCCTCCCTCTTCTCTACCCTAGTGGGCTGGATAGCTTCACACCTGGAGGGAGGTGGAGAGCATTTGTCAGGGTGTTTTTTGCCTCCCTCTTCTCTACCCTAGTGGCTGGATAGCTTCACACCTGGGGGGAGGTGGAGAGCATTTGTGAGGGTGTTTTTTGCCTCCCTCTTCTCTACCCTAGTGGCTTGATACCTTCACACCTGGAGGGAGGTGGAGAGCATTTGTCAGGGTGTTCTTGCCTCCCTCTTCTCTACCCTAGTGGCTGGATAGCTTCACACCTGGAGGGAGGTGGAGAGCATTTGTCAGGGTGTTTTTTGCCTCCCTCTTCTCTACCCTAGTGGCTGGATACCTTCACACCTGGAGGGAGGTGGAGAGCATATGTAAGGGTGTTCTTGCCTCCCTCTTCTCTACCCTAGTGGCTGGATAGCTTCACACCTGGGGGGAGGTGGAGAGCATTTGTCAGGGTGTTCTTGCCTCCCTCTTCTCTACCCTAGTGGCTGGATACCCTCACACCTGGAGGGAGGTGGAGAGTGAGGGTGTTCTTGCCTCCCTCTTCTCTACCCTAGTGGCTGGATACCTTCACACCTGGAGGGAGGTGGAGAGTGAGGGTGTTCTTGCCTCCCTCTTCTCTACCCTAGTGGCTGGATAGCTTCACACCTGGGGGGAGGTGGAGAGTGAGGGTGTTCTTGCCTCCCTCTTCTCAACCCTAGTGGCTGGATACCTTCACACCTGGAGGGAGGTGGAGAGTTAGGGTGTTCTTGCCTCCCTCTTCTCTACCCTAGTGGCTGGATACCTTCACACCTGGAGGGAGGTGGAGAGTGAGGATGTTCTTGCCTCCCTCTTCTCTACCCTAATGGCTGGATACCTTCACACCTGGAGGGAGGTGGAGAGTGAGGGTGTTCTTGCCTCCCTCTTCTCTACCCTAGTGGCTGGATAGCTTCACACCTGGGGGGAGGTGGAGAGCATTTGTCAGGGTGTTTTTTGCCTCCCTCTTCTCTACCCTAGTGGCTGGATAGCTTCACACCTGGAGGGAGATGGAGAGTGAGGGTGTTCTTGCCTCCCTCTTCTCTACCCTAGTGGCTGGATAGCTTCACACCTGGAGGGAGGTGGAGAGCATATGTGAGGGTGTTCTTGCCTCCCCCTTCTCTACCCTAATGGCTGGATAGCTTCACACCTGGAGGGAGGTGGAGAGTGAGGGTGTTCTTGCCTCCCTCTTCTCTACCCTAGTGGCTGGATAGCTTCACACCTGGAGGGAGGTGGAGAGCATTTGTCAGGGTGTTTTTTGCCTCCCTCTTCTCTACCCCAGTGGCTCGATACCTTCACATGTGGAGGGAGGTGGAGAGCATTTGTCAGGGTGTTCTTGCCTCCCTCTTCTCTACCCTAGTGGCTGGATACCCTCACACCTGGAGGGAGGTGGAGAGCATTTGTGAGGGTGTTTTTTGCCTCCCTCTTCTCTACCCCAGTGGCTCGATACCTTCACACCTGGAGGGAGGTGGAGAGCATTTGTCAGGGTGTTTTTTGCCTCCCTCTTCTCTACCCTAGTGGCTGGATACCTTCACACCTGGAGGGAGGTGGAGAGTGAGGGTGTTCTTGCCTCCCTCTTCTCTACCCTAGTGGCTCGATACCTTCACACCTGGGGGGAGGTGGAGAGCATTTGTCAGGGTGTTTTTTGCCTCCCTCTTCTCTACCCTAGTGGCCGGATAGCTTCACACCTGGAGGGAGGTGGAGAGCATTTGTCAGGGTGTTTTTTGCCTCCCTCTTCTCTACCCTAGTGGCTGGATACCCTCACACCTGGAGGGAGGTGGAGAGCATTTGTGAGGGTGTTTTTTGCCTCCCTCTTCTCTACCCTAGTGGCTGGATAGCTTCACACCTGGAGGGAGGTGGAGAGCATTTGTGAGGGTGTTCTTGCCTCCCTCTTCTCTACCCCAGTGGCTGGATACCTTCACACCTGGAGGGAGGTGGAGAGCATTTGTGAGGGTGTTTTTTGCCTCCCTCTTCTCTACCCTAGTGGCTGGATACCCTCACACCTGGAGGGAGGTGGAGAGTGAGGGTGTTCTTGCCTCCCTCTTCTCTACCCTAGTGGCTGGATACCCTCACACCTGGAGGGAGGTGGAGAGTGAGGGTGTTTTTTGCCTCCCTCTTCTCTACCCTAGTGGCTGGATAGCTTCACACCTGGGGGGAGCTGGAGAGCATTTGTCAGGGTGTTTTTGCCTCCCTCTTCTCTACCCTAGTGGGCTGGATAGCTTCACACCTGGAGGGAGGTGGAGAGTTAGGGTGTTCTTGCCTCCCTCTTCTCTACCCTAGTGGCTGGATACCCTCACACCTGGAGGGAGGTGGAGAGTGAGGGTGTTCTTGCCTCCCTCTTCTCTACCCTAGTGGGCTGGATAGCTTCACACCTGGAGGGAGGTGGAGAGTGAGGGTGTTTTTTGCCTCCCTCTTCTCTACCCTAGTGGCTGGATAGCTTCACACCTGGGGGGAGGTGGAGAGCATTTGTCAGGGTGTTTTTGCCTCCCTCTTCTCTACCCTAGTGGGCTGGATAGCTTCACACCTGGAGGGAGGTGGAGAGTTAGGGTGTTCTTGCCTCCCTCTTCTCTACCCTAGTGGCTGGATACCCTCACACCTGGAGGGAGGTGGATAGTGAGGGTGTTTTTTGCCTCCCTCTTCTCTACCCTAGTGGCTGGATAGCTTCACACCTGGGGGGAGGTGGAGAGCATTTGTCAGGGTGTTTTTGCCTCCCTCTTCTCTACCCTAGTGGGCTGGATAGCTTCACACCTGGAGGGAGGTGGAGAGTTAGGGTGTTCTTGCCTCCCTCTTCTCTACCCTAGTGGCTGGATACCCTCACACCTGGAGGGAGGTGGAGAGTGAGGGTGTTCTTGCCTCCCTCTTCTCTACCCTAGTGGCTGGATACCCTCACACCTGGAGGGAGGTGGAGAGCATATGTGAGGGTATTCTTGCCTCCCTCTTCTCTACCCTAGTGGGCTGGATAGCTTCACACCTGGAGGGAGGTGGAGAGTGAGGGTGTTTTTTGCCTCCCTCTTCTCTACCCTAGTGGCTGGATACCTTCACACCTGGAGGGAGGTGGAGAGCATTTGTCAGGGTGTTCTTGCCTCCCTCTTCTCTACCCTAGTGGCTGGATACCTTCACCCCTGGAGGGAGGTGGAGAGCATATGTCAGGGTGTTCTTGCCTCCCTCTTCTCTACCCTAGTGGGCTGGATAGCTTCACACCTGGAGGGAGGTGGAGAGTGAGGGTGTTTTTTGCCTCCCTCTTCTCTACCCTAGTGGCTGGATACCTTCACACCTGGAGGGAGGTGGAGAGCATATGTCAGGGTGTTCTTGCCTCCCTCTTCTCTACCCCAGTGGCTCGATACCTTCACACCTGGAGGGAGGTGGAGAGCATTTGTCAGGGTGTTCTTGCCTCCCTCTTCTCTACCCTAGTGGCTGGATACCCTCACACCTGGAGGGAGGTGGAGAGCATTTGTCAGGGTGTTTTTTGCCTCCCTCTTCTCCACCCTAGTGGCTGGATACCCTCACACCTGGAGGGAGGTGGAGAGCATTTGTCAGGGTGTTTTTTGCCTCCCTCTTCTCTACCCTAGTGGCTGGATAGCTTCACACCTGGAGGGAGGTGGAGAGCATTTGTCAGGGTGTTTTTTGCCTCCCTCTTCTCTACCCTAGTGGCTGGATACCCTCACACCTGGAGGGAGGTGGAGAGCATTTGTCAGGGTGTTTTTTGCCTCCCTCTTCTCTACCCTAGTGGCTGGATAGCTTCACACCTGGAGGGAGGTGGAGAGCATTTGTCAGGGTGTTTTTTGCCTCCCTCTTCTCTACCCCAGTGGCTCGATACCTTCACACCTGGAGGGAGGTGGAGAGCATTTGTGAGGGTGTTTTTTGCCTCCCTCTTCTCTACCCTAGTGGGCTGGATAGCTTCACACCTGGAGGGAGGTGGAGAGCATATGTGAGGGTGTTCTTGCCTCCCTCTTCTCTACCCTAGTGGCTGGATACCCTCACACCTGGAGGGAGGTGGAGAGTGAGGGTGTTCTTGCCTCCCTCTTCTCTACCCTAGTGGCTGGATACCCTCACACCTGGAGGGAGGTGGAGAGTGAGGGTGTTTTTTGCCTCCCTCTTCTCTACCCTAGTGGCTGGATACCTTCACACCTGGGGGGAGGTGGAGAGCATTTGTCAGGGTGTTTTTGCCTCCCTCTTCTCTACCCTAGTGGCTGGATACCTTCACACCTGGAGGGAGGTGGAGAGCATTTGTGAGGGTGTTTTTTGCCTCCCTCTTCTCTACCCTAGTGGCTGGGTAGCTTCACACCTGGAGGGAGGTGGAGAGCATTTGTGAGGGTGTTTTTTGCCCCCCTCTTCTCTACCCCAGTGGCTGGATAGCTTCACACCTGGAGGGCGGTGGAGAGTGAGGGTGTTCTTGCCTCCCTCTTCTCCACCCTGGTGGCTGGATACCACCTTATCTGGAGGCAGGTGGATAGCATTTGTGAGGGTGTTCTTGCCTCTCTCTTCTCTACCCTAGTGGCTGGATCCTCTTTGTTGAGGATTACTATGCCTGAGCTTCACACCTGGAGGGCGATGGAGAGTGAGGGTGTTCTTGCCTCCCTCTTCTCTACCCTGGTGGCTGGATACCACCTTATCTGGAGGCAGGTGGAGAGCATTTGTGAGGATGTTCTTGCCTCCCTCTTCTCAACCCTAGTGGCTGGATACCTTCACACCCGGAGGGAGGTGGAGAGTGAGGGTGTTCTTGCCTCCCTCTTCTCTACCCTAGTGGCTGGATACCTTCACACCTGGAGGGTGGTGGAGAGTGAGGGTGTTCGTGCCTCCCTCTTCTCTACCCTAGTGGCTGGATACCCTCACACGTGGAGGGAGGTGGAGAGCATATGTCAGGGTGTTCTTGCCTCCCTCTTCTCTACCCTAGTGGCTGGGTAGCTTCACACCTGGAGGAAGGTGGAGAGCATTTGTCAGGGTGTTTTTTGCCTCCCTCTTCTCTACCCTAGTGGCTTGATACCTTCACACCTGGAGGGAGGTGGAGAGCATTTGTCAGGGTGTTCTTGCCTCCCTCTTCTCTACCCTAGTGGGCTGGATAGCTTCACACCTGGAGGGAGGTGGAGAGCATTTGTCAGGGTGTTTTTGCCTCCCTCTTCTCTACCCTAGTGGCTGGGTAGCTTCACACCTGGAGGGAGGTGGAGAGCATTTGTCAGGGTGTTCTTGCCTCCCTCTTCTCTACCCTAGTGAGCTGGATAGCTTCACACCTGGAGGGAGGTGGAGAGCATTTGTCAGGGTGTTTTTTGCCTCCCTCTTCTCTACCCTAGTGGCTTGATACCTTCACACCTGGAGGGAGGTGGAGAGCATTTGTCAGGGTGTTCTTGCCTCCCTCTTCTCTACCCTAGTGGGCTGGATAGCTTCACCGCTGGAGGGAGGTGGAGAGTGAGGGTGTTCTTGCCTCCCTCTTCTCTACCCTAGTGGCTGGATACCTTCACACCTGGAGGGAGGTGGAGAGCATTTGTCAGGGTGTTCTTGCCTCCCTCTTCTCTACCCTAGTGGGCTGGATAGCATCACCGCTGGAGGGAGGTGGAGAGTGAGGGTGTTCTTGCCTCCCTCCTCTCTACCCTAGTGGCTGGATACCTTCACACCTGGAGGGAGTTTGGAGAGCATTTGTGAAGGTGTTCTTGCCTCCCTCTTCTCTACCCTAGTGGGCTGGATAGCTTCACACCTGGAGGGAGGTGGAGAGTGAGGGTGTTCTTGCCTCCCTCTTCTCTACCCTAGTGGCTGGATACCCTCACACCTGGAGGGAGGTGGAGAGCATATGTGAGGGTGTTCTTGCCTCCCTCTTCACTACCCTAGTGGCTGGATACCTTCACACCTGGAGGGTGGTGGAGAGTGAGGGTGTTCGTGCCTCCCTCTTCTCTACCCTAGTGGCTGGATACCCTCACACGTGGAGGGAGGTGGAGAGCATATGTCAGGGTGTTCTTGCCTCCCTCTTCTCTACCCTAGTGGCTGGATAGCTTCACACCTGGAGGGAGGTGGAGAGCATATGTGAGGGTGTTCTTGCCTCCCTCTTCACTACCCTAGTGGCTGGATACCTTCACACCTGGAGGGAGGTGGAGAGTGAGGGTGTTCTTGCCTCCCTCTTCTCTACCCTAGTGGGCTGGATAGCTTCACACCTGGAGGGAGGTGGAGAGTGAGGGTGTTCTTGCCTCCCTCTTCTCTACCCTAGTGGCTGGATACCCTCACACCTGGAGGGAGGTGGAGAGCATATGTAAGGGTGTTCTTGCCTCCCTCTTCACTACCCTAGTGGCTGGATACCTTCACACCTGGAGGGAGGTGGAGAGCATATGTGAGGGTGTTCTTGCCTCCCTCTTCACTACCCTAGTGGCTGGATAGCTTCACACCTGGAGGGAGGTGGAGAGCATATGTGAGGGTATTCTTGCCTCCCTCTTCTCTACCCTAGTGGCTGGATACCTTCACACCTGGAGGGAGGTGGAGAGTGAGGGTGTTCTTGCCTCCCTCTTCTCTACCCTAGTGGGCTGGATAGCTTCACACCTGGAGGGAGGTGGAGAGTGAGGGTGTTCTTGCCTCCCTCTTCTCTACCCTAGTGGCTGGATACCCTCACACCTGGAGGGAGGTGGAGAGCATATGTGAGGGTGTTCTTGCCTCCCTCTTCTCTACCCTAGTGGGCTGGATAGCTTCACACCTGGAGGGAGGTGGAGAGTGAGGGTGTTTTTTGCCTCCCTCTTCTCTACCCTAGTGGCTGGATACCTTCACACCTGGAGGGAGGTGGAGAGCATATGTGAGGGTGTTCTTGCCTCCCTCTTCACTACCCTAGTGGCTGGATACCTTCACACCTGGAGGGAGGTGGAGAGCATATGTGAGGGTGTTCTTGCCTCCCTCTTCACTACCCTAGTGGCTGGATAGCTTCACACCTGGAGGGAGGTGGAGAGCATATGTGAGGGTATTCTTGCCTCCCTCTTCACTACCCTAGTGGCTGGATACCTTCACACCTGGAGGGAGGTGGAGAGTGAGGGTGTTCTTGCCTCCCTCTTCTCTACCCTAGTGGGCTGGATAGCTTCACACCTGGAGGGAGGTGGAGAGTTAGGGTGTTCTTGCCTCCCTCTTCTCTACCCTAGTGGCTGGATACCCTCACACCTGGAGGGAGGCGGAGAGCATATGTGAGGGTGTTCTTGCCTCCCTCTTCTCTACCCTAGTGGGCTGGATAGCTTCACACCTGGAGGGAGGTGGAGAGTGAGGGTGTTTTTTGCCTCCCTCTTCTCTACCCTAGTGGCTGGATACCTTCACACCTGGAGGGAGGTGGAGAGTGAGGGTGTTCTTGCCTCCCTCTTCTCTACCCTAGTGGGCTGGATAGCTTCACACCTGGAGGGAGGTGGAGAGTGAGGGTGTTCTTGCCTCCCTCTTCCCTACCCTGGTGGCTGGATACCACCATATCTGGAGGGAGGTGGAGAGCATTTGTGAGGGTGTTCTTGCCTCCCTCTTCTCGACCCTAGTGGCTGGATACCTTCACACCTGGAGGGAGGTGGAGAGCATTTGTGAGGATGTTCTTGCCTCCCTCTTCTCTACCCTAGTGGCTGGATACCTTCACACCTGGAGGGCGGTGGAGAGTGAGGGTGTTCTTGCCTCCCTCTTCTCTACCCTGGTGGCTGGATACCACCTTATCTGGAGGCAGGTGGATAGCATTTGTGAGGGTGTTCTTGCCTCTCTCTTCTCTACCCTAGTGGCTGGATCCTCTTTGTTGAGGATTACTATGCCTGAGCCCTTATCCGCTGGTTTTACGACTATGTTTGTATTGTCCTGTAATTGTTTGAGGGCTGTTTTGTGCCTTTTTGGTAGGTTGCTAGTGGCTTTTTGTCTGAGATTAGCCTTAAGGGCGTCCTCCAAATCTGAGCGAAAGGCTGTGATTGCTTTGTTTAATGGTGGGGTCCATTCTGATGGGGGCCAGAATTTAGGGTTTGGCGCGTGGCCCTCTTTGTTGAAAAAATGTTGCGATAAAAGGAGGCGGCGCTCGAAAGGGTCCAAAGGTTGCTGGATGAAAGACCAGTCCTCCGGTTGATTTTCTTGCGTGCGGGGGGCGGGTTGTTTGGCTGGACAGAATGATAGTCCTAGGTTGAAGACCTGTGCTTGTGAAGGCGTGAGTTTGTGTGTAGAGAGGTTAAATACCAGATTTTGTTGGTTTTTTGGTGTTTTTTGGCTGTTGTGTTTGCGTCTTCTCGCCTGCTGTGAGCAGTTTTGGCGAGAGAAGAGGCGTCTTTGTTTTGAGGGCGTATTGTTTGTGTATGCAAGGGGCGCAAAATAATTGTCGTCCCTTATTGTGAGTTGTTTTACTGCATTGATTGTGCCAGCTGATTGATGAGGGCCAGAACTTGTTGTAGCTGGGCCTGGTTTGGGGGGTTCACGGTGGATGCCCCCTGTTGCAAGTTTTTTTTTTGTTGAGTTAGATTAGCCGAGGCAGTGCTCGGTGGTTTGTGTTTTTGTGTGGTGGGTATGTTGCATGTAGGAGGTTTGGTGTGCTTTGTGGTGTGTGTAGGTTTGCTCGGTTTAGGGGGTTGTGTGCTAGTGTGTTTTGCTGTGTTTGGTTTGCTGGGTTTGTACTGTTGTGTGTGCTGTTTTTGGTATTTGTAGCGTGGTGGTGTTGGTATTACCATATCCATGAGTGGGGTTATGGTAGGTTTACGCGTTGGTGTCGGTTCCTTAGTGTGTGGCTCCGTGGGAGCTGTGGTTGTAATGTGTGGTGGTGGTTGGTTGTTTAGTGTAGTGCTGGGTGTTGGCAGTAATGGTGCCCGTTTGTTGTGTGTTTGCGCTTGGTAGTTAATTTTTGGCTGGTTGTGGTCCCTTGGTGTAGTGTTAGGTGTTGACAGTAATGGTGCCCGTTTATTGAGTATATGTGTTTGGTAGTTTGTTTTTGGCTGGTTGCTGTCCCTTGGTGTCCAACGTTGGCGTTGGGCTTGGGGGTTGAGCGCGGGAGTTGGTAAGAGTGGGCCTCTCTTACCCTGTGGTTGGGGATTTTTTACGTGTTGTGTCCGTTGTGTAGGTTTGTGTGCTACCGGCTTGTGTGTTGCTATTTGTGAATAGCTGGGGCGATGTTGTGCGTGTTGTGTGGTTTGTAAGGTGTTGGTGTTGCTGGCATAAGGGTGAGTGCGAGATTGTTGGCGTTGGCGGTCGTCCTTTGGTTGTTTTTTGTTGGTGGGCGTGTATTTTTTGTGTGCTATGGATTGGGCTTTGGCTATAGCCCTGGGGCCCTCGGGATCGCTTAAGGCATTGATCCTTGATTGTATATTTGTGGCGTTCTGGTCAAAAATGTGGTATTGTTCTATGTAGTGGTCCCTGAGTAGCTCAGTGACTTTATTTTGGTAGTGAGTGGTGAGTTCCTTGAACTCTTTGTGTAGTTGGTCGTTTGGGTTGACAGCCTGTAGTTTGACGTTTGGATTTATAAAAAAGGTCTGTGTTTCTAATGCATTGTTAGCGATGTTTGTGTGATGGCGTCGTTGTGCCACTTTGTTTTGAGCTACGTACAGCTCTTTGAAGATGGGGTAGAGGCGGTTAGGCACGGGTGCCTCTAGTTGCTGGTTAGTGTATTGTTGTGCTGTGTGTTGTTGTGCTGTTTCCTGTTGTACCGCAGCGGCGGGTGGTGTGGGGTGTTGTATGGTGTTACCTGTGCAATCCTCCGTCTCCTTAGTAGGAGTATGGCAAAGTTGCTCAAGGTGTTTTGTGGGTGTGAGTGGGGGTGTATTGTCCTCCGAGCTGAGCGACAGGTCCAGGGTTCCTGGGATGAAGTCAGCTCGTAGGGGTGAGTGAAGCGTGACTGTGTAGGAGGCGCCGGGGACCGCTGGTCCCATGATGTCCTTACGGACATTGTTTAGGATTGCAGCCGTCTCCAGATCCTGGAAGGGGTCATGTGTGCTGTGTTGTTGTTGTGTTTGTTGTTCGAGTGTGGTTTGTATGGGGAATGCCTGTGTGTTGTATTGTGGTGCCTGTGTGTGTAATTCTGGTGGAGATGATTGCGGCCCTGTTATGTTATGCGTTTGTTGCTGTACGGTGATGTTGGTGTTAGGTTTGTTGTATAGTGTGCTGGCATGCTTTGACGTAGCAGAGTGCGTGTCTGAGACAGTTTCTGCCTTAGATTTTGTGGGTGTTTGCTGATTGGTTGTTATGTTGGCGCTAGGCAGGCCTAGTGGCTTGCTAGGTGCTACTGAGAGAGCTGGTGTGGGTACCCTATATGGCGTGCAGGGTTTAACGCTAATTTTAGCGCCTGCACGTGGAGAGTTAATTGGCTTAACTCTCCTAGCAGTACCAGTTGTTTGGGGCTGACTTTGGGCTTTTGCCCGTCCGCAAAAATGTATTTTTTGAAAATATTTAGGTAGGAAGATGTGAAGTAGCCAAGAGAGTGAAGTTTATATCAGCGAAAGTATTTTTTGGCAGGAAGGGAGTTTTTTAATAAAAAGTGATTTTTTTGGAAGAAAAGTGTTATTTTTAAAGAATATAACTTGGTTGCTATAGAAACAAGTGAATGAATTGAAATTTGCTATGATAAAATGATTTTTTTGTAAAAAAGTGTTTTTTTGAAAGTATTTAGGTAGAAAAAATGTGAAGTAGCCAAGAGGAAGTAGTTTATATGAGAGAAAGTATTTTTTTGTCAAAAAAGGGAATTTTTTTAGAAAAAATTGATTTTTTGGAAGAAAAGTGTTATTTTTGAAAAATAAGAACTGTATGAATTGGTTGTTTATATCACTGGGGAGTGAGGGATTAAGTAGGGGTGCTGGGGGAATTATGCTAATTGCGGATTGTGTGCAGCACAGTGCTGCTGGTGCATGCAGCAGTGCGCGGACGTCAGAGGGGGCACTATGGGTGCCGTAATGCATTGAATTTGTGTTAGTTAGCGGATTGGGGAGCTGTTTTAATGTTGTTTTTTGAAAAAAAGTAAGAAAAGTAAGTATGTAGGGGGGTTAGGGTTATGACTAGGGAGGGGCTTATGCGTGTTATGTTAGAAAAAAATGAAATATGATGAGTTTGTAGGGGTTTTTTTTCTAAAAAAATTGAGCCGGTAAGTATGTAATTTTGCTAGGAAATACGTAAGTATTGGGTAAGTATTGGGTAAGTATAGATATATGCGTATTGTAAAGAGAAAGTTAGGGTTAGGGTTAAGTAATGCATTGTGTAGAAAGCTTTTTTTAGTGTAGGGGTTAGGGTTAAGGTTAAAAGGGGTTGTAGCTTGAATGTATAGACGGATTGTGTGCAGCAGACTTGCTGTATGACCATGCGCCGGTGCGGGGACGTCAGAGGGAGCATGTAGAGTGATGTAAGTTGCTGTAAGGATGAATTTGTGTTAGTTTAGGAGCATGTTTGTATAAAAAAGTGCGTTTTTAAGCCAAGATACAGTGTTTACAGTATGCCAAGTTTGAAAATACATAGTGTAGCAATAATAAGGTATATTTATATACATTGACTTTAGAGAAAAAAGTGACTTTGTATGAAGATTTATGCTAAAAAACCCAAAAAACGGCTGTTTTTTGGTCTGTACATAGTGCATAAGAGGCTAGTTTGTTGGGTTTGCGTATATTAGGCTTGGGCTTTGTTGTGGGCTTGTTGCTGGCTTGCTATGGGTCTGTGTAGGTGGTGCTTTTGGTATCTTTTGCTGTTGTTATGCTGGCTGTCCTGGCTGGGCTGAGCAGAGGAGATCAGTGTGGATTTTGCAATCAACACATAATGTCCTTGCTTGTGCTGGCTTCTTCCCATGGCAGGGAGATGGAGGCTGTGCTGAAAAAGATGTATGATGGTCCTGTAACAGTGGTGTTCCAACCTGGAGCCAGGTTGGCTGATTTGGGTAAGTTGTTGAATAGGGTTAATTTAGGGGTTACTTATGACAATGTAGTATTAATGTTGGGTGGTAATGATGCAGTGGACCGAAACATAGTTTGGCGTATTGAGATGGATGAAATGGTTAGGATGGTTAGTGAAGATATGACAATTTTGAGGAATATTTGGCCAGATGCGAAATTGTTGCATGGTGGACTACTGCCCAGGGTTAGTATGATGGAATACAACACTTCACTAAGCAGGTTTGAAGCTTGCTTGGAGTGGGCCCATTTACCCTGTAGGCAGAGTTTTATGCACCGTGAGGTGGTTAGAACTGCTGGGAGAGTTATGGTTAGGGGGAGGGTTTAAGAGCGCTTAGAAAAAGAGGGGCTAGGGTTAGGGTTAAGGAAGGGGTTGTGGAATGACGCTGAGTGCGTAAATTGTAGTTTAGGGTTTGTGTAGGGTGATGGGGTAGGTTAGCGTCGGGCGTGCGGCTTGTTGGGTGCGTACGCCTTAGCTAAAGAAAGTAAAAAACTTAAAAGGCCCAAGAAGACCTGAAAATGTGTGGAAAAAATAGAAAAAGAGCGGCTAGGGTTAGGGTTAAGGAAGGGGTTGTGGAATGACGCTGAGTGTGTAAATTGTAGTTTAGGGTTTGTGTGGGGTGATGGGGTAGGTTAGCGTCGGGCGTGCGGCTTGTTGGGTGCGTACGCCTTAGCTAAAGAAAGTAAAAAACTTAAAAGGCCCAAGAAGACCTGAAAATGTGTGGAAAAAATAGAAAAAGAGGGGCTAGGGTTAGGGTTAAGGAAGGGGTTGTGGAATGACGCTGAGTGCGTAAATTGTAGTTTAGGGTTTGTGTAGGGTGATGGGGTAGGTTAGCGTCGGGCGTGCGGCTTGTTGGGTGCGTACGCCTTAGCTAAAGAAAGTAAAAAACTTAAAAGGCCCAAGAAGACCTGAAAATGTGTGGAAAAAATAGAAAAAGAGGGGCTAGGGTTAGGGTTAAGAAAGGGGTTGTGGAATGACGCTGAGTGCGTAAATTGTAGTTTAGGGTTTGTGTAGGGTGATGGGGTAGGTTAGCGTCGGGCGTGCGGCTTGTTGGGTGCGTACGCCTTAACTAAAGAAAGTAAAAAACTTAAAAGGCCCAAGAAGACCTGAAAATGTGTGGAAAAAATAGAAGAAGAGGGGCTAGGGTTAGGGTTAAGGAAGGGGTTGTGGAATGACGCTGAGTGCGTAAATTGTAGTTTAGGGTTTGTGTAGGGTGATGGGGTAGGTTAGCGTCGGGCGTGCGGCTTGTTGGGTGCGTACGCCTTAGCTAAAGAAAGTAAAAAACTTAAAAGGCCCAAGAAGACCTGAAAATGTGTGGAAAAAATAGAAAAAGAGGGGCTAGGGTTAGGGTTAAGGAAGGGGTTGTGGAATGACGCTGAGTGCGTAAATTGCAGTTTAGGGTTTGTGTAGGGTGATGGGGTAGGTTAGCGTCGGGCGTGCGGCTTGTTGGGTGCGTACGCCTTAGCTAAAGAAAGTAAAAAACTTAAAAGGCCCAAGAAGACCTGAAAATGTGTGGAAAAAATAGAAAAAGAGGGGCTAGGGTTAGGGTTAAGGAAGGGGTTGTGGAATGACGCTGAGTGCGTAAATTGTAGTTTAGGGTTTGTGTAGGGTGATGGGGTAGGTTAGCGTCGGGCGTGCGGCTTGTTGGGTGCGTACGCCTTAGCTAAAGAAAGTAAAAAACTTAAAAGGCCCAAGAAGACCTGAAAATGTGTGGAAAAAATAGAAAAAGAGGGGCTAGGGTTAGGGTTAAGGAAGGGGTTGTGGAATGACGCTGAGTGCGTAAATTGTAGTTTAGGGTTTGTGTAGGGTGATGGGGTAGGTTAGCGTCGGGCGTGCAGCTTGTTGGGTGCGTACGCCTTAGCTAAAGAAAGTAAAAAACTTAAAAGGCCCAAGAAGACCTGAAAATGTGTGGAAAAAATAGAAAAAGAGGGGCTAGGGTTAGGGTTAAGGAAGGGGTTGTGGAATGA
Organism: Maea johnstoni; assembly: GCA_963942565.1. Classification (NCBI taxonomy): domain Eukaryota; kingdom Metazoa; phylum Annelida; class Polychaeta; order Spionida; family Magelonidae; genus Maea; species Maea johnstoni. The sequence continues at coordinate 43,530,866 of OZ012694.1, read as the reverse complement.
CGCTGAGTGCGTAAATTGTAGTTTAGGGTTTGTGTAGGGTGATGGGGTAGGTTAGCGTCGGGCGTGCGGCTTGTTGGGTGCGTACGCCTTAGCTAAAGAAAGTAAAAAACTTAAAAGGCCCAAGAAGACCTGAAAATGTGTGGAAAAAATAGAAAAAGAGGGACTAGGGTTAGGGTTAAGGAAGGGGTTGTGGAATGACGCTGAGTGCGTAAATTGTAGTTTAGGGTTTGTGTAGGGTGATGGGGTAGGTTAGCGTCGGGCGTGCGGCTTGTTGGGTGCGTATGCCTTAGCTATAGAAAGTAAAAAACTTAAAAGGCCCAAGAAGACCTGAAAATGTGTGGAAAAAATAGAAAAAGAGGGGCTAGGGTTAGGGTTAAGGAAGGGGTTGTGGAATGACGCTGAGTGCGTAAATTGTAGTTTAGGGTTTGTGTAGGGTGATGGGGTAGGTTAGCGTCGGGCGTGCGGCTTGTTGGGTGCGTACGCCTTAGCTAAAGAAAGTAAAAAACTTAAAAGGCCCAAGAAGACCTGAAAATGTGTGGAAAAAATAGAAAAAGAGGGGCTAGGGTTAGGGTTAAGGAAGGGGTTGTGGAATGACGCTGAGTGCGTAAATTGTAGTTTAGGGTTTGTGTAGGGTGATGGGGTAGGTTAGCGTCGGGCGTGCGGCTTGTTGGGTGCGTACGCCTTAGCTAAAGAAAGTAAAAAACTTAAAAGGCCCAAGAAGACCTGAAAATGTGTGGAAAAAATAGAAAAAGAGGGGCTAGGGTTAGGGTTAAGGAAGGGGTTGTGGAATGACGCTGAGTGCGTAAATTGTAGTTTAGGGTTTGTGTAGGGTGATGGGGTAGGTTAGCGTCTGGCGTGCGGCTTGTTGGGTGCGTACGCCTTAGCTAAAGAAAGTAAAAAACTTAAAAGGCCCAAGAAGACCTGAAAATGTGTGGAAAAAATAGAAAAAGAGGGGCTAGGGTTAGGGTTAAGGAAGGGGTTGTGGAATGACGCTGAGTGCGTAAATTGTAGTTTAGGGTTTGTGTAGGGTGATGGGGTAGGTTAGCGTCGGGCGTGCGGCTTGTTGGGTGCGTACGCCTTAGCTAAAGAAAGTAAAAAACTTAAAAGGCCCAAGAAGACCTGAAAATGTGTGGAAAAAATAGAAAAAGAGGGGCTAGGGTTAGGGTTAAGGAAGGGGTTGTGGAATGACGCTGAGTGCGTAAATTGTAGTTTAGGGTTTGTGTAGGGTGATGGGGTAGGTTAGCGTCGGGCGTGCGGCTTGTTGGGTGCGTACGCCTTAGCTAAAGAAAGTAAAAAACTTAAAAGGCCCAAGAAGACCTGAAAATGTGTGGAAAAAATAGAAAAAGAGGGGTTAGGGTTAGGGTTAAGGAAGGGGTTGTGGAATGACGCTGAGTGCGTAAATTGTAGTTTAGGGTTTGTGTAGGGTGATGGGGTAGGTTAGCGTCGGGCGTGCGGCTTGTTGGGTGCGTACGCCTAAGCTAAAGAAAGTAAAAAACTTAAAAGGCCCAAGAAGACCTGAAAATGTGTGGAAAAAATAGAAAAAGAGGGGCTAGGGTTAGGGTTAAGGAAGGGGTTGTGGAATGACGCTGAGTGCGTAAATTGTAGTTTAGGGTTTGTGTAGGGTGATGGGGTAGGTTAGCGTCGGGCGTGCGGCTTGTTGGGTGCGTACGCCTTAGCTAAAGAAAGTAAAAAACTTAAAAGGCCCAAGAAGACCTGAAAATGTGTGGAAAAAATAGAAAAAGAGGGGCTAGGGTTAGGGTTAAGGAAGGGGTTGTGGAATGACGCTGAGTGCGTAAATTGTAGTTTAGGGTTTGTGTAGGGTGATGGGGTAGGTTAGCGTCGGGCGTGCGGCTTGTTGGGTGCGTACGCCTTAGCTAAAGAAAGTAAAAAACTTAAAAGGCCCAAGAAGACCTGAAAATGTGTGGAAAAAATAGAAAAAGAGGGGCTAGGGTTAGGGTTAAGGAAGGGGTTGTGGAATGACGCTGAGTGCGTAAATTGTAGTTTAGGGTTTGTGTAGGGTGATGGGGTAGGTTAGCGTCGGGCGTGCGGCTTGTTGGGTGCGTACGCCTTAGCTAAAGAAAGTAAAAAACTTAAAAGGCCCAAGAAGACCTGAAAATGTGTGGAAAAAATAGAAAAAGAGGGGCTAGGGTTAGGGTTAAGAAAGGGGTTGTGGAATGAGGCTGAGTGCGTAAATTGTAGTTTAGGGTTTGTGTAGGGTGATGGGGTAGGTTAGCGTCGGGCGTGCGGCTTGTTGGGTGCGTACGCCTTAACTAAAGAAAGTAAAAAACTTAAAAGGCCCAAGAAGACCTGAAAATGTGTGGAAAAAATAGAAGAAGAGGGGCTAGGGTTAGGGTTAAGGAAGGGGTTGTGGAATGACGCTGAGTGCGTAAATTGTAGTTTAGGGTTTGTGTAGGGTGATGGGGTAGGTTAGCGTCGGGCGTGCGGCTTGTTGGGTGCGTACGCCTTAGCTAAAGAAAGTAAAAAACTTAAAAGGCCCAAGAAGACCTGAAAATGTGTGGAAAAAATAGAAAAAGAGGGGCTAGGGTTAGGGTTAAGGAAGGGGTTGTGGAATGACGCTGAGTGCGTAAATTGCAGTTTAGGGTTTGTGTAGGGTGATGGGGTAGGTTAGCGTCGGGCGTGCGGCTTGTTGGGTGCGTACGCCTTAGCTAAAGAAAGTAAAAAACTTAAAAGGCCCAAGAAGACCTGAAAATGTGTGGAAAAAATAGAAAAAGAGGGGCTAGGGTTAGGGTTAAGGAAGGGGTTGTGGAATGACGCTGAGTGCGTAAATTGTAGTTTAGGGTTTGTGTAGGGTGATGGGGTAGGTTAGCGTCGGGCGTGCGGCTTGTTGGGTGCGTACGCCTTAGCTAAAGAAAGTAAAAAACTTAAAAGGCCCAAGAAGACCTGAAAATGTGTGGAAAAAATAGAAAAAGAGGGGCTAGGGTTAGGGTTAAGGAAGGGGTTGTGGAATGACGCTGAGTGCGTAAATTGTAGTTTAGGGTTTGTGTAGGGTGATGGGGTAGGTTAGCGTCGGGCGTGCAGCTTGTTGGGTGCGTACGCCTTAGCTAAAGAAAGTAAAAAACTTAAAAGGCCCAAGAAGACCTGAAAATGTGTGGAAAAAATAGAAAAAGAGGGGCTAGGGTTAGGGTTAAGGAAGGGGTTGTGGAATGACGCTGAGTGCGTAAATTGTAGTTTAGGGTTTGTGTAGGGTGATGGGGTAGGTTAGCGTCGGGCGTGCGGCTTGTTGGGTGCGTACGCCTTAGCTAAAGAAAGTAAAAAACTTAAAAGGCCCAAGAAGACCTGAAAATGTGTGGAAAAAATAGAAAAAGAGGGACTAGGGTTAGGGTTAAGGAAGGGGTTGTGGAATGACGCTGAGTGCATAAATTGTAGTTTAGGGTTTGTGTAGGGTGATGGGGTAGGTTAGCGTCGGGCGTGCGGCTTGTTGGGTGCGTATGCCTTAGCTATAGAAAGTAAAAAACTTAAAAGGCCCAAGAAGACCTGAAAATGTGTGGAAAAAATAGAAAAAGAGGGGCTAGGGTTAGGGTTAAGGAAGGGGTTGTGGAATGACGCTGAGTGCGTAAATTGTAGTTTAGGGTTTGTGTAGGGTGATGGGGTAGGTTAGCGTCGGGCGTGCGGCTTGTTGGGTGCGTACGCCTTAGCTAAAGAAAGTAAAAAACTTAAAAGGCCCAAGAAGACCTGAAAATGTGTGGAAAAAATAGAAAAAGAGGGGCTAGGGTTAGGGTTAAGGAAGGGGTTGTGGAATGACGCTGAGTGCGTAAATTGTAGTTTAGGGTTTGTGTAGGGTGATGGGGTAGGTTAGCATCGGGCGTGCGGCTTGTTGGGTGCGTACGCCTTAGCTAAAGAAAGTAAAAAACTTAAAAGGCCCAAGAAGACCTGAAAATGTGTGGAAAAAATAGAAAAAGAGGGGCTAGGGTTAGGGTTAAGGAAGGGGTTGTGGAATGACGCTTAGTGCGTAAATTGTAGTTTAGGGTTTGTGTAGGGTGATGGGGTAGGTTAGCGTCTGGCGTGCGGCTTGTTGGGTGCGTACGCCTTAGCTAAAGAAAGTAAAAAACTTAAAAGGCCCAAGAAGACCTGAAAATGTGTGGAAAAAATAGAAAAAGAGGGGCTAGGGTTAGGGTTAAGGAAGGGGTTGTGGAATGACGCTGAGTGCGTAAATTGTAGTTTAGGGTTTGTGTAGGGTGATGGGGTAGGTTAGCGTCGGGCGTGCGGCTTGTTGGGTGCGTACGCCTTAGCTAAAGAAAGTAAAAAACTTAAAAGGCCCAAGAAGACCTGAAAATGTGTGGAAAAAATAGAAAAAGAGGGGCTAGGGTTAGGGTTAAGGAAGGGGTTGTGGAATGACGCTGAGTGCGTAAATTGTAGTTTAGGGTTTGTGTAGGGTGATGGGGTAGGTTAGCGTCGGGCGTGCGGCTTGTTGGGTGCGTACGCCTTAGCTAAAGAAAGTAAAAAACTTAAAAGGCCCAAGAAGACCTGAAAATGTGTGGAAAAAATAGAAAAAGAGGGACTAGGGTTAGGGTTAAGGAAGGGGTTGTGGAATGACGCTGAGTGCATAAATTGTAGTTTAGGGTTTGTGTAGGGTGATGGGGTAGGTTAGCGTCGGGCGTGCGGCTTGTTGGGTGCGTATGCCTTAGCTATAGAAAGTAAAAAACTTAAAAGGCCCAAGAAGACCTGAAAATGTGTGGAAAAAATAGAAAAAGAGGGGCTAGGGTTAGGGTTAAGGAAGGGGTTGTGGAATGACGCTGAGTGCGTAAATTGTAGTTTAGGGTTTGTGTAGGGTGATGGGGTAGGTTAGCGTCGGGCGTGCGGCTTGTTGGGTGCGTACGCCTTAGCTAAAGAAAGTAAAAAACTTAAAAGGCCCAAGAAGACCTGAAAATGTGTGGAAAAAATAGAAAAAGAGGGGCTAGGGTTAGGGTTAAGGAAGGGGTTGTGGAATGACGCTGAGTGCGTAAATTGTAGTTTAGGGTTTGTGTAGGGTGATGGGGTAGGTTAGCGTCGGGCGTGCGGCTTGTTGGGTGCGTACGCCTTAGCTAAAGAAAGTAAAAAACTTAAAAGGCCCAAGAAGACCTGAAAATGTGTGGAAAAAATAGAAAAAGAGGGGCTAGGGTTAGGGTTAAGGAAGGGGTTGTGGAATGACGCTTAGTGCGTAAATTGTAGTTTAGGGTTTGTGTAGGGTGATGGGGTAGGTTAGCGTCTGGCGTGCGGCTTGTTGGGTGCGTACGCCTTAGCTAAAGAAAGTAAAAAACTTAAAAGGCCCAAGAAGACCTGAAAATGTGTGGAAAAAATAGAAAAAGAGGGGCTAGGGTTAGGGTTAAGGAAGGGGTTGTGGAATGACGCTGAGTGCGTAAATTGTAGTTTAGGGTTTGTGTAGGGTGATGGGGTAGGTTAGCGTCGGGCGTGCGGCTTGTTGGGTGCGTACGCCTTAGCTAAAGAAAGTAAAAAACTTAAAAGGCCCAAGAAGACCTGAAAATGTGTGGAAAAAATAGAAAAAGAGGGGCTAGGGTTAGGGTTAAGGAAGGGGTTGTGGAATGACGCTGAGTGCGTAAATTGTAGTTTAGGGTTTGTGTAGGGTGATGGGGTAGGTTAGCGTCGGGCGTGCGGCTTGTTGGGTGCGTACGCCTTAGCTAAAGAAAGTAAAAAACTTAAAAGGCCCAAGAAGACCTGAAAATGTGTGGAAAAAATAGAAAAAGAGGGGTTAGGGTTAGGGTTAAGGAAGGGGTTGTGGAATGACGCTGAGTGCGTAAATTGTAGTTTAGGGTTTGTGTAGGGTGATGGGGTAGGTTAGCGTCGGGCGTGCGGCTTGTTGGGTGCGTACGCCTAAGCTAAAGAAAGTAAAAAACTTAAAAGGCCCAAGAAGACCTGAAAATGTGTCGAAAAAATAGAAAAAGAGGGGCTAGGGTTAGGGTTAAGGAAGGGGTTGTGGAATGACGCTGAGTGCGTAAATTGTAGTTTAGGGTTTGTGTAGGGTGATGGGGTAGGTTAGCGTCGGGCGTGCGGCTTGTTGGGTGCGTACGCCTTAGCTAAAGAAAGTAAAAAACTTAAAAGGCCCAAGAAGACCTGAAAATGTGTGGAAAAAATAGAAAAAGAGGGGCTAGGGTTAGGGTTAAGGAAGGGGTTGTGGAATGACGCTGAGTGCGTAAATTGTAGTTTAGGGTTTGTGTAGGGTGATGGGGTAGGTTAGCGTCGGGCGTGCGGCTTGTTGGGTGCGTACGCCTTAACTAAAGAAAGTAAAAAACTTAAAAGGCCCAAGAAGACCTGAAAATGTGTGGAAAAAATAGAAAAAGAGGGGCTAGGGTTAGGGTTAAGGAAGGGGTTGTGGAATGACGCTGAGTGCGTAAATTGTAGTTTAGGGTTTGTGTAGGGTGATGGGGTAGGTTAGCGTCGGGCGTGCGGCTTGTTGGGTGCGTACGCCTTAGCTAAAGAAAGTAAAAAACTTAAAAGGCCCAAGAAGACCTGAAAATGTGTGGAAAAAATAGAAAAAGAGGGGCTAGGGTTAGGGTTAAGGAAGGGGTTGTGGAATGACGCTGAGTGCGTAAATTGTAGTTTAGGGTTTGTGTAGGGTGATGGGGTAGGTTAGCGTCGGGCGTGCGGCTTGTTGGGTGCGTACGCCTTAGCTAAAGAAAGTAAAAAACTTAAAAGGCCCAAGAAGACCTGAAAATGTGTGGAAAAAATAGAAAAAGAGGGGCTAGGGTTAGGGTTAAGGAAGGGGTTGTGGAATGACGCTGAGTGCGTAAATTGTAGTTTAGGGTTTGTGTAGGGTGATGGGGTAGGTTAGCGTCGGGCGTGCGGCTTGTTGGGTGCGTACGCCTTAGCTAAAGAAAGTAAAAAACTTAAAAGGCCCAAGAAGACCTGAAAATGTGTGGAAAAAATAGAAAAAGAGGGGCTAGGGTTAGGGTTAAGGAAGGGGTTGTGGAATGACGCTGAGTGCGTAAATTGTAGTTTAGGGTTTGTGTAGGGTGATGGGGTAGGTTAGCGTCGGGCGTGCGGCTTGTTGGGTGCGTACGCCTTAGCTAAAGAAAGTAAAAAACTTAAAAGGCCCAAGAAGACCTGAAAATGTGTGGAAAAAATAGAAAAAGAGGGGTTAGGGTTAGGGTTAAGGAAGGGGTTGTGGAATGACGCTGAGTGCGTAAATTGTAGTTTAGGGTTTGTGTAGGGTGATGGGGTAGGTTAGCGTCGGGCGTGCGGCTTGTTGGGTGCGTACGCTTAAGCTAAAGAAAGTAAAAAACTTAAAAGGCCCAAGAAGACCTGAAAATGTGTCGAAAAAATAGAAAAAGAGGGGCTAGGGTTAGGGTTAAGGAAGGGGTTGTGGAATGACGCTGAGTGCGTAAATTGTAGTTTAGGGTTTGTGTAGGGTTATGGGGTAGGTTAGCGTCGGGCGTGCGGCTTGTTGGGTGCGTACGCCTTAGCTAAAGAAAGTAAAAAACTTAAAAGGCCCAAGAAGACCTGAAAATGTGTGGAAAAAATAGAAAAAGAGGGGCTAGGGTTAGGGTTAAGGAAGGGGTTGTGGAATGACGCTGAGTGCGTAAATTGTAGTTTAGGGTTTGTGTAGGGTGATGGGGTAGGTTAGCGTCGGGCGTGCGGCTTGTTGGGTGCGTACGCCTTAACTAAAGAAAGTAAAAAACTTAAAAGGCCCAAGAAGACCTGAAAATGTGTGGAAAAAATTGAAAAAGAGGGGCTAGGGTTAGGGTTAAGGAAGGGGTTGTGGAATGACGCTGAGTGCGTAAATTGTAGTTTAGGGTTTGTGTAGGGTGATGGGGTAGGTTAGCGTCGGGCGTGCGGCTTGTTGGGTGCGTACGCCTTAGCTAAAGAAAGTAAAAAACTTAAAAGGCCCAAGAAGACCTGAAAATGTGTGGAAAAAATAGAAAAAGAGGGGCTAGGGTTAGGGTTAAGGAAGGGGTTGTGGAATGACGCTGAGTGCGTAAATTGTAGTTTAGGGTTTGTGTAGGGTGATGGGGTAGGTTAGCGTCGGGCGTGCGGCTTGTTGGGTGCGTACGCCTTAGCTAAAGAAAGTAAAAAACTTAAAAGGCCCAAGAAGACCTGAAAATGTGTGGAAAAAATAGAAAAAGAGGGGCTAGGGTTAGGGTTAAGGAAGGGGTTGTGGAATGACGCTGAGTGCGTAAATTGTAGTTTAGGGTTTGTGTAGGGTGATGGGGTAGGTTAGCGTCGGGCGTGCGGCTTGTTGGGTGCGTACGCCTTAGCTAAAGAAAGTAAAAAACTTAAAAGGCCCAAGAAGACCTGAAAATGTGTGGAAAAATAGAAAAAGAGGGGCTAGGGTTAGGGTTAAGGAAGGGGTTGTGGAATGACGCTGAGTGCGTAAATTGTAGTTTAGGGTTTGTGTAGGGTGATGGGGTAGGTTAGCGTCGGGCGTGCGGCTTGTTGGGTGCGTACGCCTTAGCTAAAGAAAGTAAAAAACTTAAAAGGCCCAAGAAGACCTGAAAATGTGTGGAAAAAATAGAAAAAGAGGGGCTAGGGTTAGGGTTAAGGAAGGGGTTGTGGAATGACGCTGAGTGCGTAAATTGTAGTTTAGGGTTTGTGTAGGGTGATGGGGTAGGTTAGCGTCGGGCGTGCGGCTTGTTGGGTGCGTACGCCTTAGCTAAAGAAAGTAAAAAACTTAAAAGGCCCAAGAAGACCTGAAAATGTGTGGAAAAAATAGAAAAAGAGGGGCTAGGGTTAGGGTTAAGGAAGGGGTTGTGGAATGACGCTGAGTGCGTAAATTGTAGTTTAGGGTTTGTGTAGGGTGATGGGGTAGGTTAGCGTCGGGCGTGCGGCTTGTTGGGTGCGTACGCCCTAGCTAAAGAAAGTAAAAAACTTAAAAGGCCCAAGAAGACCTGAAAATGTGTGGAAAAAATAGAAAAAGAGGGGCTAGGGTTAGGGTTAAGGAAGGGGTTGTGGAATGACGCTGAGTGCGTAAATTGTAGTTTAGGGTTTGTGTAGGGTGATGGGGTAGGTTAGCGTCGGGCGTGCGGCTTGTTGGGTGCGTACGCCTTAGCTAAAGAAAGTAAAAAACTCAAAAGGCCCAAGAAGACCTGAAAATGTGTGGAAAAAATAGAAAAAGAGGGGCTAGGGTTAGGGTTAAGGAAGGGGTTGTGGAATGACGCTGAGTGCGTAAATTGTAGTTTAGGGTTTGTGTAGGGTGATGGGGTAGGTTAGCGTCGGGCGTGCGGCTTGTTGGGTGCGTACGCCCTAGCTAAAGAAAGTAAAAAACTTAAAAGGCCCAAGAAGACCTGAAAATGTGTGGAAAAAATAGAAAAAGAGGGGCTAGGGTTAGGGTTAAGAAAGGGGTTGTGGAATGACGCTGAGTGCGTAAATTGTAGTTTAGGGTTTGTGTAGGGTGATGGGGTAGGTTAGCGTCGGGCGTGCGGCTTGTTGGGTGCGTACGCCTTAGCTAAAGAAAGTAAAAAACTTAAAAGGCCCAAGAAGACCTGAAAATGTGTGGAAAAAATAGAAAAAGAGGGGCTAGGGTTAGGGTTAAGGAAGGGGTTGTGGAATGACGCTGAGTGCGTAAATTGTAGTTTAGGGTTTGTGTAGGGTGATGGGGTAGGTTAGCGTCGGGCGTGCGGCTTGTTGGGTGCGTACGCCTTAGCTAAAGAAAGTAAAAAACTTAAAAGGCCCAAGAAGACCTGAAAATGTGTGGAAAAAATAGAAAAAGAAGGGCTAGGGTTAGGGTTAAGGAAGGGGTTGTGGAATGACGCTGAGTGCGTAAATTGTAGTTTAGGGTTTGTGTAGGGTGATGGGGTAGGTTAGCGTCGGGCGTGCAGCTTGTTGGGTGCGTACGCCTTAGCTAAAGAAAGTAAAAAACTTAAAAGGCCCAAGAAGACCTGAAAATGTGTGGAAAAAATAGAAAAAGAGGGGCTAGGGTTAGGGTTAAGGAAGGGGTTGTGGAATGACGCTGAGTGCGTAAATTGTAGTTTAGGGTTTGTGTAGGGTGATGGGGTAGGTTAGCGTCGGGCGTGCGGCTTGTTGGGTGCGTACGCCTTAGCTAAAGAAAGTAAAAAACTTAAAAGGCCCAAGAAGACCTGAAAATGTGTGGAAAAAATAGAAAAAGAGGGGCTAGGGTTAGGGTTAAGGAAGGGGTTGTGGAATGACGCTGAGTGCGTAAATTGTAGTTTAGGGTTTGTGTAGGGTGATGGGGTAGGTTAGCGCCGGGCGTGCGGCTTGTTGGGTGCGTACGCCTTAGCTAAAGAAAGTAAAAAACTTAAAAGGCCCAAGAAGACCTGAAAATGTGTGGAAAAAATAGAAAAAGAGGGGCTAGGGTTAGGGTTAAGGAAGGGGTTGTGGAATGACGCTGAGTGCGTAAATTGTAGTTTAGGGTTTGTGTAGGGTGATGGGGTAGATTAGCGTCGGGCGTGCGGCTTGTTGGGTGCGTACGCCTTAGCTAAAGAAAGTAAAAAACTTAAAAGGCCCAAGAAGACCTGAAAATGTGTGGAAAAAATAGAAAAAGAGGGGCTAGGGTTAGGGTTAAGGAAGGGGTTGTGGAATGACGCTGAGTGCGTAAATTGTAGTTTAGGGTTTGTGTAGGGTGATGGGGAAGGTTAGCGTCGGGCGTGCGGCTTGTTGGGTGCGTACGCCTTAGCTAAAGAAAGTAAAAAACTTAAAAGGCCCAAGAAGACCTGAAAATGTGTGGAAAAAATAGAAAAAGAGGGGCTAGGGTTAGGGTTAAGGAAGGGGTTGTGGAATGACGCTGAGTGCGTAAATTGTAGTTTAGGGTTTGTGTAGGGTGATGGGGTAGGTTAGCGTCGGGCGTGCGGCTTGTTGGGTGCGTACGCCTTAGCTAAAGAAAGTAAAAAACTTAAAAGGCCCAAGAAGACCTGAAAATGTGTGGAAAAAATAGAAAAAGAGGGGCTAGGGTTAGGGTTAAGGAAGGGGTTGTGGAATGACGCTGAGTGCGTAAATTGTAGTTTAGGGTTTGTGTAGGGTGATGGGGTAGGTTAGCGTCGGGCGTGCGGCTTGTTGGGTGCGTACGCCTTAGCTAAAGAAAGTAAAAAACTTAAAAGGCCCAAGAAGACCTGAAAATGTGTGGAAAAAATAGAAAAAGAGGGGCTAGGGTTAGGGTTAAGGAAGGGGTTGTGGAATGACGCTGAGTGCGTAAATTGTAGTTTAGGGTTTGTGTAGGGTGATGGGGTAGGTTAGCATCGGGCGTGCGGCTTGTTGGGTGCGTACGCCTTAGCTAAAGAAAGTAAAAAACTTAAAAGGCCCAAGAAGACCTGAAAATGTGTGGAAAAAATAGAAAAAGAGGGGCTAGGGTTAGGGTTAAGGAAGGGGTTGTGGAATGACGCTGAGTGCGTAAATTGTAGTTTAGGGTTTGTGTATGGTGATGGGGTAGGTTAGCGTCGGGCATGCGGCTTGTTGGGTGCGTACGCCTTAGCTAAAGAAAGTAAAAAACTTAAAAGGCCCAAGAAGACCTGAAAATGTGTGGAAAAAATAGAAAAAGAGGGGCTAGGGTTAGGGTTAAGGAAGGGGTTGTGGAATGACGCTGAGTGCGTAAATTGTAGTTTAGGGTTTGTGTAGGGTGATGGGGTAGGTTAGCGTCGGGCGTGCAACTTGTTGGGTGCGTACGCCTTAGCTAAAGAAAGTAAAAAACTTAAAAGGCCCAAGAAGACCTGAAAATGTGTGGAAAAAATAGAAAAAGAGGGGCTAGGGTTAGGGTTAAGGAAGGGGTTGTGGAATGACGCTGAGTGCGTAAATTGTAGTTTAGGGTTTGTGTAGGGTGATGGGGTAGGTTAGCGTCGGGCGTGCGGCTTGTTGGGTGCGTACGCCTTAGCTAAAGAAAGTAAAAAACTTAAAAGGCCCAAGAAGACCTGAAAATGTGTGGAAAAAATAGAAAAAGAGGGGCTAGGGTTAGGGTTAAGGAAGGGGTTGTGGAATGACGCTGAGTGCGTAAATTGTAGTTTAGGGTTTGTGTAGGGTGATGGGGTAGGTTAGCGTCGGGCGTGCGGCTTGTTGGGTGCGTACGCTTTAGCTAAAGAAAGTAAAAAACTTAAAAGGCCCAAGAAGACCTGAAAATGTGTGGAAAAAATAGAAAAAGAGGGGCTAGGGTTAGGGTTAAGGAAGGGGTTGTGGAATGACGCTGAGTGCGTAAATTGTAGTTTAGGGTTTGTGTAGGGTGATGGGGTAGGTTAGCGTCGGGCGTGCGGCTTGTTGGGTGCGTACGCCTTAGCTAAAGAAAGTAAATAACTTAAAAGGCCCAAGAAGACCTGAAAATGTGTGGAAAAAATAGAAAAAGAGGGGCTAGGGTTAGGGTTAAGGAAGGGGTTATGGAATGACGCTGAGTGCGTAAATTGTAGTTTAGGGTTTGTGTAGGGTGATGGGGTAGGTTAGCGTTGGGCGTGCGGCTTGTTGGGTGCGTACGCCTTAGCTAAAGAAAGTAAAAAACTTAAAAGGCCCAAGAAGACCTGAAAATGTGTGGAAAAAATAGAAAAAGAGGGGCTAGGGTTAGGGTTAAGGAAGGGGTTGTGGAATGACGCTGAGTGCGTAAATTGTAGTTTAGGGTTTGTGTAGGGTGATGGGGTAGGTTAGCATCGGGCGCGCGGCTTGTTGGGTGCGTACGCCTTAGCTAAAGAAAGTAAAAAACTTAAAAGGCCTAGGAAGACCTGAAAATGTGTGGAAAAAATAGAAAAAGAGGGGCTAGGGTTAGGGTTAAGGAAGGGGTTGTGGAATGACGCTGAGTGCGTAAATTGTAGTTTAGGGTTTGTGTAGGGTGATGGGGTAGGTTAGCGTCGGGCGTGCGGCTTGTTGGGTGCGTACGCCTTAGCTAAAGAAAGTAAAAAACTTAAAAGGCCCAAGAAGACCTGAAAATGTGTGGAAAAAATAGAAAAAGAGGGGCTAGGGTTAGGGTTAAGGAAGGGGTTGTGGAATGACGCTGAGTGCGTAAATTGTAGTTTAGGGTTTGTGTAGGGTGATGGGGTAGGTTAGCGTCGGGCGTGCGGCTTGTTGGGTGCGTACGCCTTAGCTAAAGAAAGTAAAAAACTTAAAAGGCCCAAGAAGACCTGAAAATGTGTGGAAAAAATAGAAAAAGAGGGGCTAGGGTTAGGGTTAAGGAAGGGGTTGTGGAATGACGCTGAGTGCGTAAATTGTAGCTTAGGGTTTGTGTAGGGTGATGGGGTAGGTTAGCGTCGGGCGTGCGGCTTGTTGGGTGCGTACGCCTTAGCTAAAGAAAGTAAAAAACTTAAAAGGCCCAAGAAGACCTGAAAATGTGTGGAAAAAATAGAAAAAGAGGGGCTAGGGTTAGGGTTAAGGAAGGGGTTGTGGAATGACGCTGAGTGCATAAATTGTAGTTTAGGGTTTGTGTAGGGTGATGGGATAGGTTAACGTCGGGCGTGCGGCTTGTTGGGTGCATACGCCTTAGCTAAAGAAAGTAAAAAACTTAAAAGGCCCAAGAAGACCTGAAAATGTGTGGAAAAAATAGAAAAAGAGGGGCTAGGGTCAGGGTTAAGGAAGGGGTTGTGGAATGACGCTGAGTGCGTAAATTATAGTTTAGGGTTTGTGTAGGGTGATGGGGTAGGTTAGCGTCGGGCGTGCGGCTTGTTGGGTGCGTACGCCTTAGCTAAAGAAAGTAAAAAACTTAAAAGGCCCAAGAAGACCTGAAAATGTGTGGAAAAAATAGAAAAAGAGGGGCTAGGGTTAGGGTTAAGGAAGGGGTTGTGGAATGACGCTGAGTGCGTAAATTGTAGTTTAGGGTTTGTGTAGGGTGATGGGGTAGGTTAGCGTCGGGCGTGCGGCTTGTTGGGTGCGTACGCCTTAGCTAAAGAAAGTAAAAAACTTAAAAGGCCCAAGAAGACCTGAAAATGTGTGGAAAAAATAGAAAAAGAGGGGCTAGGGTTAGGGTTAAGGAAAGGGTTGTGGAATGACGCTGAGTGCGTAAATTGTAGTTTAGGGTTTGTGTAGGGTGATGGGGTAGGTTAGCGTCGGGCTTGCGGCTTGTTGGGTGCGTACGCCTTAGCTAAAGAAAGTAAAAAACTTAAAAGGCCCAAGAAGACCTGAAAATGTGTGGAAAAAATAGAAAAAGAGGGGCTAGGGTTAGGGTTAAGGAAGGGGTTGTGGAATGACGCTGAGTGCGTAAATTGTAGTTTAGGGTTTGTGTAGGGTGATGGGGTAGGTTAGCGTCGGGCGTGCGGCTTGTTGGGTGCGTACGCCTTAGCTAAAGAAAGTAAAAAACTTAAAAGGCCCAAGAAGACCTGAAAATGTGTGGAAAAAATAGAAAAAGAGGGGCTAGGGTTAGGGTTAAGGAAGGGGTTGTGGAATGACGCTGAGTGCGTAAATTGTAGTTTAGGGTTTGTGTAGGGTGATGGGGTAGGTTAGCATCGGGCGTGCGGCTTGTTGGGTGCGTACGCCTTAGCTAAAGAAAGTAAAAAACTTAAAAGGCCCAAGAAGACCTGAAAATGTGTGGAAAAAATAGAAAAAGAGGGGCTAGGGTTAGGGTTAAGGAAGGGGTTGTGGAATGACGCTGAGTGCGTACATTGTAGTTTAGGGTTTGTGTAGGGTGATGGGGTAGGTTAGCGTCGGGCGTGCAGCTTGTTGGGTGCGTACGCCTTAGCTAAAGAAAGTAAAAAACTTAAAAGGCCCAAGAAGACCTGAAAATGTGTGGAAAAAATAGAAAAAGAGGGGCTAGGGTTAGGGTTAAGGAAGGGGTTGTGGAATGACGCTGAGTGCGTAAATTGTAGTTTAGGGTTTGTGTAGGGTGATGGGGTAGGTTAGCGTCGGGCGTGCGGCTTGTTGGGTGCGTACGCCTTAGCTAAAGAAAGTAAAAAACTTAAAAGGCCCAAGAAGACCTGAAAATGTGTGGAAAAAATAGAAAAAGAGGGGCTAGAGTTAGGGTTAAGGAAGGGGTTGTGGAATGACGCTGAGTGCGTAAATTGTAGTTTAGGGTTTGTGTAGGGTGATGGGGTAGGTTAGCGTCGGGTGTGCGGCTTGTTGGGTGCGTACTCCTTAGCTAAAGAAAGTAAAAAACTTAAAAGGCCCAAGAAGACCTGAAAATGTGTGGAAAAAATAGAAAAAGAGGGGCTAGGGTAAGGGTTAAGGAAGGGGTTGTGGAATGACGCTGAGTGCGTAAATTGTAGTTTAGGGTTTGTGTAGGGTGATGGGGTAGGTTAGCGTCGGGCGTGCGGCTTGTTGTGTGCGTACGCCTTAGCTAAAGAAAGTAAAAAACTTAAAAGGCCCAAGAAGACCTGAAAATGTGTGGAAAAAATAGAAAAAGAGGGGCTAGGGTTAGGGTTAAGGAAGGGGTTGTGGAATGACGCTGAGTGCGTAAATTGTAGTTTAGGGTTTGTGTAGGGTGATGGGGTAGGTTAGCGTCGGGCGTGCGGCTTGTTGGGTGCGTACGCCTTAGCTAAAGAAAGTAAAAAACTTAAAAGGCCCAAGAAGACCTGAAAATGTGTGGAAAAAATAGAAAAAGAGGGGCTAGGGTTAGGGTTAAGGAAGGGGTTGTGGAATGACGCTGAGTGCGTAAATTGTAGTTTAGGGTTTGTGTAGGGTGATGGGGTAGGTTAGCGTCGGGCGTGCGGCTTGTTGGGTGCGTACGCCTTAGCTAAAGAAAGTAAAAAACTTAAAAGGCCCAAGAAGACCTGAAAATGTGTGGAAAAAATAGAAAAAGGGGGGCTAGGGTTAGGGTTAAGGAAGGGGTTGTGGAATGACGCTGAGTGCGTAAATTGTAGTTTAGGGTTTGTGTAGGGTGATGGGGTAGGTTAGCGTCGGGCGTGCGGATTGTTGGGTGCGTACGCCTTAGCTAAAGAAAGTAAAAAACTTAAAAGGCCCAAGAAGACCTGAAAATGTGTGGAAAAAATAGAAAAAGAGGGGCTAGGGTTAGGGTTAAGGAAGGGGTTGTGGAATGACGCTGAGTGCGTAAATTGTAGTTTAGGGTTTGTGTAGGGTGATGGGGTAGGTTAGCGTCGGGCGTGCGGCTTGTTGGGTCCGTACGCCTAAGCTAAAGAAAGTAAAAAACTTAAAAGGCCCAAGAAGACCTGAAAATGTGTGGAAAAAATAGAAAAAGGGGGGCTAGGGTTAGGGTTAAGGAAGGGGTTGTGGAATGACGCTGAGTGCGTAAATTGTAGTTTAGTGTTTGTGTAGGGTGATGGGGTAGGTTAGCGTCGGGCGTGCGGCTTGTTGGGTGCGTACGCCTTAGCTAAAGAAAGTAAAAAACTTAAAAGGCCCAAGAAGACCTGAAAATGTGTGGAAAAAATAGAAAAAGAGGGGCTAGGGTTAGGGTTAAGGAAGGGGTTGTGGAATGACGCTGAGTGCATAAATTGTAGTTTAGGGTTTGTGTAGGGTGATGGGGTAGGTTAGCGTCGGGCGTGCGGCTTGTTGGGTGCGTACGCCTTAGCTAAAGAAAGTAAAAAACTTAAAAGGCCCAAGAAGACCTGAAAATCTGTGGAAAAAATAGAAAAAGAGGGGCTAGGGTTAAGGAAGGGGTTGTGGAATGACGCTGAGTGCGTAAATTGTAGTTTAGGGTTTGTGTAGGGTGATGGGGTAGGTGAGCATTGGGCATGCGGCTTGTTGGGTGCGTACGCCTTAGCTAAAGAAAGTAAAAAACTTAAAAGGCCCAAAAAGACCTGAAAATGTGTGGAAAAAATAGAAAAAGAGGGGCTAGGGTTAGGGTTAAGGAAGGGGTTGTGGAATGACGCTGAGTGCGTAAATTGTAGTTTAGGGTTTGTGTAGGGTGATGGGGTAGGTTAGCGTGGGCCTGCGGCTTGTTGGGTGCGTACCCCTTAGCTAAAGAAAGTAAAAAACTTAAAAGGCCCAAGAAGACCTGAAAATGTGTGGAAAAAATAGAAAAAGAGGGGCTAGGGTTAGGGTTAAGGAAGGGGTTGTGGAATGACGCTGAGTGCGTAAATTGTAGTTTAGGGTTTGTGTAGGGTGATGGGGTAGGTTAGCGTCGGGCGTGCGGCTTGTTGGGTGCGTACGCCTTAGCTAAAGAAAGTAAAAAACTTAAAAGGCCCAAGAAGACCTGAAAATGTGTGGAAAAAATAGAAAAAGAGGGGCTAGGGTTAGGGTTAAGGAAGGGGTTGTGGAATGACGCTGAGTGCGTAAATTGTAGTTTAGGGTTTGTGTAGGGTGATGGGGTAGGTTAGCGTCGGGCGTGCGGCTTGTTGGGTACGTACGCCTTAGCTAAAGAAAGTAAAAAACTTAAAAGGCCCAAGAAGACCTGAAAATGTGTGGAAAAAATAGAAAAAGAGGGGCTAGGGTTAGGGTTAAGGAAGGGGTTGTGGAATGACGCTGAGTGCGTAAATTGTAGTTTAGGGTTTGTGTAGGGTGATGGGGTAGGTTAGCGTCGGGCGTGCGGCTTGTTGGGTGCGTACGCCTTAGCTAAAGAAAGTAAAAAACTTAAAAGGCCCAAGAAGACCTGAAAATGTGTGGAAAAAAAAGAAAAAGAGGGGCTAGAGTTAGGGTTAAGGAAGGGGTTGTGGAATGACGCTGAGTGCGTAAATTGTAGTTTAGGGTTTGTGTAGGGTGATGGGGTAGGTTAGCGTCGGGCGTGCGGCTTGTTGGGTGCGTACGCCTTAGCTAAAGAAAGTAAAAAACTTAAAAGGCCCAAGAAGACCTGAAAATGTGTGGAAAAAATAGAAAAAGAGGGGCTAGGGTTAGGGTTAAGGAAGGGGTTGTGGAATGACGCTGAGTGCGTAAATTGTAGTTTAGGGTTTGTGTAGGGTGATGGGGTAGGTTAGCGTCGGGCGTGCGGCTTGTTGGGTGCGTACGCCTTAGCTAAAGAAAGTAAAAAACTTAAAAGGCCCAAGAAGACCTGAAAATGTGTGGAAAAAATAGAAAAAGGGGGGCTAGGGTTAGGGTTAAGGAAGGGGTTGTGGAATGACGCTGAGTGCGTAAATTGTAGTTTAGGGTTTGTGTAGGGTGATGGGGTAGGTTAGCGTCGGGCGTGCGGCTTGTTGGGTGCGTACGCCTTAGCTAAAGAAAGTAAAAAACTTAAAAGGCCCAAGAAGACCTGAAAATGTGTGGAAAAAATAGAAAAAGAGGGGCTAGGGTTAGGGTTAAGGAAGGGGTTGTGGAATGACGCTGAGTGCGTAAATTGTAGTTTAGGGTTTGTGTAGGGTGATGGGGTAGGTTAGCGTCGGGCGTGCGGCTTGTTGGGTGCGTACGCCTTAGCTAAAGAAAGTAAAAAACTTAAAAGGCCCAAGAAGACCTGAAAATGTGTGGAAAAAATAGAAAAAGAGGGGCTAGGGTTAGGGTTAAGGAAGGGGTTGTGGAATGACGCTGAGTGCGTAAATTGTAGTTTAGGGTTTGTGTAGGGTGATGGGGTAGGTTAGCGTCGGGCGTGCGGCTTGTTGGGTGCGTACGCCTTAGCTAAAGAAAGTAAAAAACTTAAAAGGCCCAAGAAGACCTGAAAATGTGTGGAAAAAATAGAAAAAGAGGGGCTAGAGTTAGGGTTAAGGAAGGGGTTGTGGAATGACGCTGAGTGTGTAAATTGTAGTTTAGGGTTTGTGTAGGGTGATGGGGTAGGTTAGCGTCGGGCGTGCGGCTTGTTGTGTGCGTACGCCTTAGCTAAAGAAAGTAAAAAACTTAAAAGGCCCAAGAAGACCTGAAAATGTGTGGAAAAAATAGAAAAAGAGGGGCTAGGGTTAGGGTTAAGGAAGGGGTTGTGGAATGACGCTGAGTGCGTAAATTGTAGTTTAGGGTTTGTGTAGGGTGATGGGGTAGGTTAGCGTCGGGCGTGCGGCTTGTTGGGTGCGTACGCCTTAGCTAAAAAAGTAAAAAACTTAAAAGGCCCAAGAAGACCTGAAAATGTGTGGAAAAAATAGAAAAAGATGGGCTAGGGTTAGGGTTAAGGAAGGGGTTGTGGAATGACGCTGAGTGCGTAAATTGTAGTTTAGGGTTTGTGTAGGGTGATGGGGTAGGTTAGCGTCGGGCGTGCGGCTTGTTGGGTGCGTACGCCTAAGCTAAAGAAAGTAAAAAACTTAAAAGGCCCAAGAAGACCTGAAAATGTGTGGAAAAAATAGAAAAAGAGGGGCTAGGGTTAAGGTTAAGGAAGGGGTTGTGGAATGACGCTGAGTGCGTAAATTGTAGTTTAGGGTTTGTGTAGGGTGATGGGGTAGGTTAGCGTCGGGCGTGCGGCTTGTTGGGTGCGTACGCCTTAGCTAAAGAAAGTAAAAAACTTAAAAGGCCCAAGAAGACCTGAAAATGTGTGGAAAAAATAGAAAAAGAGGGGCTAGGGTTAGGGTTAAGGAAGGGGTTGTGGAATGACGCTGAGTGCGTAAATTGTAGTTTAGGGTTTGTGTAGGGTGATGGGGTAGGTTAGCGTCGGGCGTGCGGCTTGTTGGGTGCGTACGCCTTAGCTAAAGAAAGTAAAAAACTTAAAAGGCCCAAGAAGACCTGAAAATGTGTGGAAAAAATAGAAAAAGAGGGGCTAGGGTTAGGGTTAAGGAAGGGGTTGTGGAATGACGCTGAGTGCGTAAATTGTAGTTTAGGGTTTGTGTAGGGTGATGGGGTAGGTTAGCATTGGGCGTGCGGCTTGTTGGGTGCGTACGCCTTAGCTAAAGAAAGTAAAAAACTTAAAAGGCCCAAGAAGACCTGAAAATGTGTGGAAAAAATAGAAAAAGAGGGGCTAGGGTTAGGGTTAAGGAAGGGGTTGTGGAATGACGCTGAGTGCATAAATTGTAGTTTAGGGTTTGTGTAGGGTGATGGGGTAGGTTAGCGTGGGCCTGCGGCTTGTTGGGTGCGTACCCCTTAGCTAAAGAAAGTAAAAAACTTAAAAGGCCCAGGAAGACCTGAAAATGTGTGGAAAAAATAGAAAAAGAGGGGCTAGGGTTAGGGTTAAGGAAGGGGTTGTGGAATGACGCTGAGTGCGTAAATTGTAGTTTAGGGTTTGTGTAGGGTGATGGGGTAGGTTAGCGTCGGGCGTGCGGCTTGTTGGGTGCGTACGCCTTAGCTAAAGAAAGTAAAAAACTTAAAAGGCCCAAGAAGACCTGAAAATGTGTGGAAAAAATAGAAAAAGAGGGGCTAGGGTTAGGGTTAAGGAAGGGGTTGTGGAATGACGCTGAGTGCGTAAATTGTAGTTTAGGGTTTGTGTAGGGTGATGGGGTAGGTTAGCGTCGGGCGTGCGGCTTGTTGTGTGCGTACGCCTTAGCTAAAGAAAGTAAAAAACTTAAAAGGCCCAAGAAGACCTGAAAATGTGTGGAAAAAATAGAAAAAGAGGGGCTAGGGTTAGGGTTAAGGAAGGGGTTGTGGAATGACGCTGAGTGCGTAAATTGTAGTTTAGGGTTTGTGTAGGGTGATGGGGTAGGTTAGCGTCGGGCGTGCGGCTTGTTGGGCGCGTACGCCTTAGCTAAAGAAAGTAAAAAACTTAAAAGGCCCAAGAAGACCTGAAAATGTGTGGAAAAAATAGAAAAAGAGGGGCTAGAGTTAGGGTTAAGGAAGGGGTTGTGGAATGACGCTGAGTGCGTAAATTGTAGTTTAGGGTTTGTGTAGGGTGATGGGGTAGGTTAGCGTCGGGTGTGCGGCTTTTTGGGTGCGTACGCCTTAGCTAAAGAAAGTAAAAAACTTAAAAGGCCCAAGAAGACCTGAAAATGTGTGGACAAAATAGAAAAAGAGGGGCTAGGGTAAGGGTTAAGGAAGGGGTTGTGGAATGACGCTGAGTGCGTAAATTGTAGTTTAGGGTTTGTGTAGGGTGATGGGGTAGGTTAGCGTCGGGCGTGCGGCTTGTTGTGTGCGTACGCCTTAGCTAAAGAAAGTAAAAAACTTAAAAGGCCCAAGAAGACCTGAAAATGTGTGGAAAAAATAGAAAAAGAGGGGCTAGGGTTAGGGTTAAGGAAGGGGTTGTGGAATGATGCTGAGTGCGTAAATTGTAGTTTAGGGTTTGTGTAGGGTGATGGGGTAGGTTAGCGTCGGGCGTGCGGCTTGTTGGGCGCGTACGCCTTAGCTAAAGAAAGTAAAAAACTTAAAAGGCCCAAGAAGACCTGAAAATGTGTGGAAAAAATAGAAAAAGAGGGGCTAGAGTTAGGGTTAAGGAAGGGGTTGTGGAATGACGCTGAGTGCGTAAATTGTAGTTTAGGGTTTGTGTAGGGTGATGGGGTAGGTTAGCGTCGGGTGTGCGGCTTTTTGGGTGCGTACGCCTTAGCTAAAGAAAGTAAAAAACTTAAAAGGCCCAAGAAGACCTGAAAATGTGTGGACAAAATAGAAAAAGAGGGGCTAGGGTAAGGGTTAAGGAAGGGGTTGTGGAATGACGCTGAGTGCGTAAATTGTAGTTTAGGGTTTGTGTAGGGTGATGGGGTAGGTTAGCGTCGGGCGTGCGGCTTGTTGTGTGCGTACGCCTTAGCTAAAGAAAGTAAAAAACTTAAAAGGCCCAAGAAGACCTGAAAATGTGTGGAAAAAATAGAAAAAGAGGGGCTAGGGTTAGGGTTAAGGAAGGGGTTGTGGAATGACGCTGAGTGCGTAAATTGTAGTTTAGGGTTTGTGTAGGGTGATGGGGTAGGTTAGCGTCGGGCGTGCGGCTTGTTGGGTGCGTACGCCTTAGCTAAAGAAAGTAAAAAACTTAAAAGGCCCAAGAAGACCTGAAAATGTGTGGAAAAAATAGAAAAAGAGGGGCTAGGGTTAGGGTTAAGGAAGGGGTTGTGGAATGACGCTGAGTGCGTAAATTGTAGTTTAGGGTTTGTGTAGGGTGATGGGGTAGGTTAGCGTCGGGCGTGCGGCTTGTTGGGTGCGTACGCCTTAGCTAAAGAAAGTAAAAAACTTAAAAGGCCCAAGAAGACCTGAAAATGTGTGGAAAAAATAGAAAAAGGGGGGCTAGGGTTAGGGTTAAGGAAGGGGTTGTGGAATGACGCTGAGTGCGTAAATTGTAGTTTAGGGTTTGTGTAGGGTGATGGGGTAGGTTAGCGTCGGGCGTGAGGCTTGTTGGGTGCGTACGCCTTAGCTAAAGAAAGTAAAAAACTTAAAAGGCCCAAGAAGACCTGAAAATGTGTGGAAAAAATAGAAAAAGAGGGGCTAGGGTTAGGGTTAAGGAAGGGGTTGTGGAATGACGCTGAGTGCGTAAATTGTAGTTTAGGGTTTGTGTAGGGTGATGGGGTAGGTTAGCGTCGGGCGTGCGGCTTGTTGGGTGCGTACGCCTTAGCTAAAGAAAGTAAAAAACTTAAAAGGCCCAAGAAGACCTGAAAATGTGTGGAAAAAATAGAAAAAGAGGGGCTAGGGTTAGGGTTAAGGAAGGGGTTGTGGAATGACGCTGAGTGCGTAAATTGTAGTTTAGGGTTTGTGTAGGGTGATGGGGTAGGTTAGCATCGGGCGTGCGGCTTGTTGGGTGCGTACGCCTTAGCTAAAGAAAGTAAAAAACTTAAAAGGCCCAAGAAGACCTGAAAATGTGTGGAAAAAATAGAAAAAGAGGGGCTAGGGTTAGGGTTAAGGAAGGGGTTGTGGAATGACGCTGAGTGCGTAAATTGTAGTTTAGGGTTTGTGTAGGGTGATGGGGTAGGTTAGCGTCGGGCGTGCGGCTTGTTGGGTGCGTACGCCTTAGCTAAAGAAAGTAAAAAACTTAAAAGGCCCAAGAAGACCTGAAAATGTGTGGAAAAAATAGAAAAAGAGGGGCTAGGGTTAGGGTTAAGGAAGGGGTTGTGGAATGACGCTGAGTGCGTAAATTGTAGTTTAGGGTTTGTGTAGGGTGATGGGGTAGGTTAGCGTCGGGCCTGCGGCTTGTTGGGTGCGTACGCCTTAGCTAAAGAAAGTAAAAAATTTAAAAGGCCCAAGAAGACCTGAAAATGTGTGGAAAAAATAGAAAAAGAGGGGCTAGGGTTAGGGTTAAGGAAGGGGTTGTGGAATGACGCTGAGTGCGTAAATTGTAGTTTAGGGTTTGTGTAGGGTGATGGGGTAGGTTAGCGTCGGGCGTGCGGCTTGTTGGGTGCGTACGCCTTAGCTAAAGAAAGTAAAAAACTTAAAAGGCCCAAGAAGACCTGAAAATGTGTGGAAAAAATAGAAAAAGAGGGGCTAGGGTTAGGGTTAAGGAAGTGGTTGTGGAATGACG
Organism: Maea johnstoni; assembly: GCA_963942565.1. Classification (NCBI taxonomy): domain Eukaryota; kingdom Metazoa; phylum Annelida; class Polychaeta; order Spionida; family Magelonidae; genus Maea; species Maea johnstoni. The sequence goes on along the minus strand of OZ012694.1, from coordinate 43,507,906 downwards.
CTGAGTGCGTAAATTGTAGTTTAGGGTTTGTGTAGGGTGATGGGGTAGGTTAGCGTCGGGCGTGTGGCTTGTTGGGTGCGTACGCCTTAGCTAAAGAAAGTAAAAAACTTAAAAGGCCCAAGAAGACCTGAAAATGTGTGGAAAAAATAGAAAAAGAGGGGCTAGGGTTAGGGTTAAGGAAGGGGTTGTGGAATGACGCTGAGTGCGTAAATTGTAGTTTAGGGTTTGTGTAGGGTGATGGGGTAGGTTAGCGTCGGGCGTGCGGCTTGTTGGGTGCGTACGCCTTAGCTAAAGAAAGTAAAAAACTTAAAAGGCCCAAGAAGACCTGAAAATGTGTGGAAAAAATAGAAAAAGAGGGGCTAGGGTTAGGGTTAAGGAAGGGGTTGTGGAATGACGCTGAGTGCGTAAATTGTAGTTTAGGGTTTGTGTAGGGTGATGGGGTAGGTTAGCATCGGGCGTGCGGCTTGTTGGGTGCGTACGCCTTAGCTAAAGAAAGTAAAAAACTTAAAAGGCCCAAGAAGACCTGAAAATGTGTGGAAAAAATAGAAAAAGAGGGGCTAGGGTTAGGGTTAAGGAAGGGGTTGTGGAATGACGCTGAGTGCGTAAATTGTAGTTTAGGGTTTGTGTAGGGTGATGGGGTAGGTTAGCGTCGGGCGTGCGGCTTGTTGGGTGCGTACGCCTTAGCTAAAGAAAGTAAAAAACTTAAAAGGCCCAAGAAGACCTGAAAATGTGTGGAAAAAATAGAAAAAGAGGGGCTAGGGTTAGGGTTAAGGAAGGGGTTGTGGAATGACGCTGAGTGCGTAAATTGTAGTTTAGGGTTTGTGTAGGGTGATGGGGTAGGTTAGCGTCGGGCGTGCGGCTTGTTGGGTGCGTACGCCTTAGCTAAAGAAAGTAAAAAACTTTAAAGCCCCAAGAAGACCTGAAAATGTGTGGAAAAAATAGAAAAAGAGGGGCTAGGGTTAGGGTTAAGGAAGTGGTTGTGGAATGACGCTGAGTGCGTAAATTGTAGTTTAGGGTTTGTGTAGGGTGATGGGGTAGGTTAGCGTCGGGCGTGTGGCTTGTTGGGTGCGTACGCCTTAGCTAAAGAAAGTAAAAAACTTAAAAGGCCCAAGAAGACCTGAAAATGTGTGGACAAAATAGAAAAAGAGGGGCTAGGGTTAGGGTTAAGGAAGGGGTTGTGGAATGACGCTGAGTGCGTAAATTGTAGTTTAGGGTTTGTGTAGGGTGATGGGGTAGGTTAGCGTCGGGCGTGCGGCTTGTTGGGTGCGTACGCCTTAGCTAAAGAAAGTAAAAAACTTAAAAGGCCCAAGAAGACCTGAAAATGTGTGGAAAAAATAGAAAAAGAGGGGCTAGGGTTAGGGTTAAGGAAGGGGTTGTGGAATGACGCTGAGTGCGTAAATTGTAGTTTAGGGTTTGTGTAGGGTGATGGGGTAGGTTAGCGTCGGGCGTGCGGCTTGTTGGGTGCGTACGCCTTAGCTAAAGAAAGTAAAAAACTTAAAAGGCCCAAGAAGACCTGAAAATGTGTGGAAAAAATAGAAAAAGGGGGGCTAGGGTTAGGGTTAAGGAAGGGGTTGTGGAATGACGCTGAGTGCGTAAATTGTAGTTTAGGGTTTGTGTAGGGTGATGGGGTAGGTTAGCGTCGGGCGTGAGGCTTGTTGGGTGCGTACGCCTTAGCTAAAGAAAGTAAAAAACTTAAAAGGCCCAAGAAGACCTGAAAATGTGTGGAAAAAATAGAAAAAGAGGGGCTAGGGTTAGGGTTAAGGAAGGGGTTGTGGAATGACGCTGAGTGCGTAAATTGTAGTTTAGGGTTTGTGTAGGGTGATGGGGTAGGTTAGCGTCGGGCGTGCGGCTTGTTGGGTGCGTACGCCTTAGCTAAAGAAAGTAAAAAACTTAAAAGGCCCAAGAAGACCTGAAAATGTGTGGAAAAAATAGAAAAAGAGGGGCTAGGGTTAGGGTTAAGGAAGGGGTTGTGGAATGACGCTGAGTGCGTAAATTGTAGTTTAGGGTTTGTGTAGGGTGATGGGGTAGGTTAGCATCGGGCGTGCGGCTTGTTGGGTGCGTACGCCTTAGCTAAAGAAAGTAAAAAACTTAAAAGGCCCAAGAAGACCTGAAAATGTGTGGAAAAAATAGAAAAAGAGGGGCTAGGGTTAGGGTTAAGGAAGGGGTTGTGGAATGACGCTGAGTGCGTAAATTGTAGTTTAGGGTTTGTGTAGGGTGATGGGGTAGGTTAGCGTCGGGCGTGCGGCTTGTTGGGTGCGTACGCCTTAGCTAAAGAAAGTAAAAAACTTAAAAGGCCCAAGAAGACCTGAAAATGTGTGGAAAAAATAGAAAAAGAGGGGCTAGGGTTAGGGTTAAGGAAGGGGTTGTGGAATGACGCTGAGTGCGTAAATTGTAGTTTAGGGTTTGTGTAGGGTGATGGGGTAGGTTAGCGTCGGGCCTGCGGCTTGTTGGGTGCGTACGCCTTAGCTAAAGAAAGTAAAAAATTTAAAAGGCCCAAGAAGACCTGAAAATGTGTGGAAAAAATAGAAAAAGAGGGGCTAGGGTTAGGGTTAAGGAAGGGGTTGTGGAATGACGCTGAGTGCGTAAATTGTAGTTTAGGGTTTGTGTAGGGTGATGGGGTAGGTTAGCGTCGGGCGTGCGGCTTGTTGGGTGCGTACGCCTTAGCTAAAGAAAGTAAAAAACTTAAAAGGCCCAAGAAGACCTGAAAATGTGTGGAAAAAATAGAAAAAGAGGGGCTAGGGTTAGGGTTAAGGAAGTGGTTGTGGAATGACGCTGAGTGCGTAAATTGTAGTTTAGGGTTTGTGTAGGGTGATGGGGTAGGTTAGCGTCGGGCGTGCGGCTTGTTGGGTGCGTACGCCTTAGCTAAAGAAAGTAAAAAACTTAAAAGGCCCAAGAAGACCTGAAAATGTGTGGAAAAAATAGAAAAAGAGGGGCTAGGGTTAGGGTTAAGGAAGGGGTTGTGGAATGACGCTGAGTGCGTAAATTGTAGTTTAGGGTTTGTGTAGGGTGATGGGGTAGGTTAGCGTCGGGCGTGCGGCTTGTTGGGTGCGTACGCCTTAGCTAAAGAAAGTAAAAAACTTAAAAGGCCCAAGAAGACCTGAAAATGTGTGGAAAAAATAGAAAAAGAGGGGCTAGGGTTAGGGTTAAGGAAGGGGTTGTGGAATGACGCTGAGTGCGTAAATTGTAGTTTAGGGTTTGTGTAGGGTGATGGGGTAGGTTAGCATCGGGCGTGCGGCTTGTTGGGTGCGTACGCCTTAGCTAAAGAAAGTAAAAAACTTAAAAGGCCCAAGAAGACCTGAAAATGTGTGGAAAAAATAGAAAAAGAGGGGCTAGGGTTAGGGTTAAGGAAGGGGTTGTGGAATGACGCTGAGTGCGTAAATTGTAGTTTAGGGTTTGTGTAGGGTGATGGGGTAGGTTAGCGTCGGGCGTGCGGCTTGTTGGGTGCGTACGCCTTAGCTAAAGAAAGTAAAAAACTTAAAAGGCCCAAGAAGACCTGAAAATGTGTGGAAAAAATAGAAAAAGAGGGGCTAGGGTTAGGGTTAAGGAAGGGGTTGTGGAATGACGCTGAGTGCGTAAATTGTAGTTTAGGGTTTGTGTAGGGTGATGGGGTAGGTTAGCGTCGGGCGTGCGGCTTGTTGGGTGCGTACGCCTTAGCTAAAGAAAGTAAAAAACTTTAAAGCCCCAAGAAGACCTGAAAATGTGTGGAAAAAATAGAAAAAGAGGGGCTAGGGTTAGGGTTAAGGAAGTGGTTGTGGAATGACGCTGAGTGCGTAAATTGTAGTTTAGGGTTTGTGTAGGGTGATGGGGTAGGTTAGCGTCGGGCGTGTGGCTTGTTGGGTGCGTACGCCTTAGCTAAAGAAAGTAAAAAACTTAAAAGGCCCAAGAAGACCTGAAAATGTGTGGACAAAATAGAAAAAGAGGGGCTAGGGTTAGGGTTAAGGAAGGGGTTGTGGAATGACGCTGAGTGCGCAAATTGTAGTTTAGGGTTTGTGTAGGGTGATGGGGTAGGTTAGCGTCGGGCGTGCGGCTTGTTGGGTGCGTACGCCTTAGCTAAAGAAAGTAAAAAACTTAAAAGGCCCAAGAAGACCTGAAAATGTGTGGAAAAAATAGAAAAAGAGGGGCTAGGGTTAGGGTTAAGGAAGGGGTTGTGGAATGACGCTGAGTGCGTAAATTGTAGTTTAGGGTTTGTGTAGGGTGATGGGGTAGGTTAGCGTCGGGCGTGCGGCTTGTTGGGTGCGTACGCCTTAGCTAAAGAAAGTAAAAAACTTAAAAGGCCCAAGAAGACCTGAAAATGTGTGGAAAAAATAGAAAAAGAGGGGCTAGGGTTAGGGTTAAGGAAGGGGTTGTGGAATGACGCTGAGTGCGTAAATTGTAGTTTAGGGTTTGTGTAGGGTGATGGGGTAGGTTAGCATCGGGCGTGCGGCTTGTTGGGTGCGTACGCCTTAGCTAAAGAAAGTAAAAAACTTAAAAGGCCCAAGAAGACCTGAAAATGTGTGGAAAAAATAGAAAAAGAGGGGCTAGGGTTAGGGTTAAGGAAGTGGTTGTGGAATGACGCTGAGTGCGTAAATTGTAGTTTAGGGTTTGTGTAGGGTGATGGGGTAGGTTAGCGTCGGGCGTGCGGCTTGTTGGGTGCGTACGCCTTAGCTAAAGAAAGTAAAAAACTTAAAAGGCCCAAGAAGACCTGAAAATGTGTGGAAAAAATAGAAAAAGAGGGGCTAGGGTTAGGGTTAAGGAAGGGGTTGTGGAATGACGCTGAGTGCGTAAATTGTAGTTTAGGGTTTGTGTAGGGTGATGGGGTAGGTTAGCGTCGGGCGTGCGGCTTGTTGGGTGCGTACGCCTTAGCTAAAGAAAGTAAAAAACTTAAAAGGCCCAAGAAGACCTGAAAATGTGTGGAAAAAATAGAAAAAGAGGGGCTAGGGTTAGGGTTAAGGAAGGGGTTGTGGAATGACGCTGAGTGCGTAAATTGTAGTTTAGGGTTTGTGTAGGGTGATGGGGTAGGTTAGCGTCGGGCGTGCGGCTTGTTGGGTGCGTACGCCTTAGCTAAAGAAAGTAAAAAACTTAAAAGGCCCAAGAAGACCTGAAAATGTGTGGAAAAAATAGAAAAAGAGGGGCTAGGGTTAGGGTTAAGGAAGTGGTTGTGGAATGACGCTGAGTGCGTAAATTGTAGTTTAGGGTTTGTGTAGGGTGATGGGGTAGGTTAGCGTCGGGCGTGCGGCTTGTTGGGTGCGTACGCCTTAGCTAAAGAAAGTAAAAAACTTAAAAGGCCCAAGAAGACCTGAAAATGTGTGGAAAAAATAGAAAAAGAGGGGCTAGGGTTAGGGTTAAGGAAGGGGTTGTGGAATGACGCTGAGTGCGTAAATTGTAGTTTAGGGTTTGTGTAGGGTGATGGGGTAGGTTAGCGTCGGGCGTGCGGCTTGTTGGGTGCGTACGCCTTAGCTAAAGAAAGTAAAAAACTTAAAAGGCCCAAGAAGACCTGAAAATGTGTGGAAAAAATAGAAAAAGAGGGGCTAGGGTTAGGGTTAAGGAAGGGGTTGTGGAATGACGCTGAGTGCGTAAATTGTAGTTTAGGGTTTGTGTAGGGTGATGGGGTAGGTTAGCGTCGGGCGTGCGGCTTGTTGGGTGCGTACGCCTTAGCTAAAGAAAGTAAAAAACTTAAAAGGCCCAAGAAGACCTGAAAATGTGTGGAAAAAATAGAAAAAGAGGGGCTAGGGTTAGGGTTAAGGAAGTGGTTGTGGAATGACGCTGAGTGCGTAAATTGTAGTTTAGGGTTTGTGTAGGGTGATGGGGTAGGTTAGCGTCGGGCGTGTGGCTTGTTGGGTGCGTACGCCTTAGCTAAAGAAAGTAAAAAACTTAAAAGGCCCAAGAAGACCTGAAAATGTGTGGAAAAAATAGAAAAAGAGGGGCTAGGGTTAGGGTTAAGGAAGGGGTTGTGGAATGACGCTGAGTGCGCAAATTGTAGTTTAGGGTTTGTGTAGGGTGATGGGGTAGGTTAGCGTCGGGCGTGCGGCTTGTTGGGTGCGTACGCCTTAGCTAAAGAAAGTAAAAAACTTAAAAGGCCCAAGAAGACCTGAAAATGTGTGGAAAAAATAGAAAAAGAGGGGCTAGGGTTAGGGTTAAGGAAGGGGTTGTGGAATGACGCTGAGTGCGTAAATTGTAGTTTAGGGTTTGTGTAGGGTGATGGGGTAGGTTAGCGTCGGGCGTGCGGCTTGTTGGGTGCGTACGCCTTAGCTAAAGAATGTAAAAAACTTAAAAGGCCCAAGAAGACCTGAAAATGTGTGGAAAAAATAGAAAAAGAGGGGCTAGGGTTAGGGTTAAGGAAGGGGTTGTGGAATGACGCTGAGTGCGTAAATTGTAGTTTAGGGTTTGTGTAGGGTGATGGGGTAGGTTAGCGTCGGGCGTGCGGCTTGTTGGGTGCGTACGCCTTAGCTAAAGAAAGTAAAAAACTTAAAAGGCCCAAGAAGACCTGAAAATGTGTGGAAAAAATAGAAAAAGAGGGGCTAGGGTTAGGGTTAAGGAAGTGGTTGTGGAATGACGCTGAGTGCGTAAATTGTAGTTTAGGGTTTGTGTAGGGTGATGGGGTAGGTTAGCGTCGGGCGTGTGGCTTGTTGGGTGCGTACGCCTTAGCTAAAGAAAGTAAAAAACTTAAAAGGCCCAAGAAGACCTGAAAATGTGTGGAAAAAATAGAAAAAGAGGGGCTAGGGTTAGGGTTAAGGAAGGGGTTGTGGAATGACGCTGAGTGCGTAAATTGTAGTTTAGGGTTTGTGTAGGGTGATGGGGTAGGTTAGCGTCGGGCGTGCGGCTTGTTGGGTGCGTACGCCTTAGCTAAAGAAAGTAAAAAAACTTAAAAGGCCCAAGAAGACCTGAAAATGTGTGGAAAAAATAGAAAAAGAGGGGCTAGGGTTAGGGTTAAGGAAGGGGTTGTGGAATGACGCTGAGTGCGTAAATTGTAGTTTAGGGTTTGTGTAGGGTGATGGGGTAGGTTAGCGTCGGGCGTGCGGCTTGTTGGGTGCGTACGCCTTAGCTAAAGAAAGTAAAAAACTTAAAAGGCCCAAGACGACCTGAAAATGTGTGGAAAAAATAGAAAAAGAGGGGCTAGGGTTAGGGTTAAGGAAGGGGTTGTGGAATGACGCTGAGTGCGTAAATTGTAGTTTAGGGTTTGTGTAGGGTGATGGGGTAGGTTAGCATCGGGCGTGCGGCTTGTTGGGTGCGTACGCCTTAGCTAAAGAAAGTAAAAAACTTAAAAGGCCCAAGAAGACCTGAAAATGTGTGGAAAAATAGAAAAAGAGGGGCTAGGGTTAGGGTTAAGGAAGGGGTTGTGGAATGACGCTGAGTGCGTAAATTGTAGTTTAGGGTTTGTGTAGGGTGATGGGGTAGGTTAGCGTCGGGCGTGCGGCTTGTTGGGTGCGTACGCCTTAGCTAAAGAAAGTAAAAAACTTAAAAGGCCCAAGAAGACCTGAAAATGTGTGGAAAAAATAGAAAAAGAGGGGCTAGGGTTAGGGTTAAGGAAGTGGTTGTGGAATGACGCTGAGTGCGTAAATTGTAGTTTAGGGTTTGTGTAGGGTGATGGGGTAGGTTAGCGTCGGGCGTGCGGCTTGTTGGGTGCGTACGCCTTAGCTAAAGAAAGTAAAAAACTTAAAAGGCCCAAGAAGACCTGAAAATGTGTGGAAAAAATAGAAAAAGAGGGGCTAGGGTTAGGGTTAAGGAAGGGGTTGTGGAATGACGCTGAGTGCGTAAATTGTAGTTTAGGGTTTGTGTAGGGTGATGGGGTAGGTTAGCGTCGGGCGTGCGGCTTGTTGGGTGCGTACGCCTTAGCTAAAGAAAGTAAAAAACTTAAAAGGCCCAAGAAGACCTGAAAATGTGTGGAAAAAATAGAAAAAGAGGGGCTAGGGTTAGGGTTAAGGAAGGGGTTGTGGAATGACGCTGAGTGCGTAAATTGTAGTTTAGGGTTTGTGTAGGGTGATGGGGTAGGTTAGCGTCGGGCGTGCGGCTTGTTGGGTGCGTACGCCTTAGCTAAAGAAAGTAAAAAACTTAAAAGGCCCAAGAAGACCTGAAAATGTGTGGAAAAAATAGAAAAAGAGGGGCTAGGGTTAGGGTTAAGGAAGGGGTTGTGGAATGACGCTGAGTGCGTAAATTGTAGTTTAGGGTTTGTGTAGGGTGATGGGGTAGGTTAGCGTCGGGCGTGCGGCTTGTTGGGTGCGTACGCCTTAGCTAAAGAAAGTAAAAAAACTTAAAAGGCCCAAGAAGACCTGAAAATGTGTGGAAAAAATAGAAAAAGAGGGGCTAGGGTTAGGGTTAAGGAAGGGGTTGTGGAATGACGCTGAGTGCGTAAATTGTAGTTTAGGGTTTGTGTAGGGTGATGGGGTAGGTTAGCGTCGGGCGTGCGGCTTGTTGGGTGCGTACGCCTTAGCTAAAGAAAGTAAAAAACTTAAAAGGCCCAAGACGACCTGAAAATGTGTGGAAAAAATAGAAAAAGAGGGGCTAGGGTTAGGGTTAAGGAAGGGGTTGTGGAATGACGCTGAGTGCGTAAATTGTAGTTTAGGGTTTGTGTAGGGTGATGGGGTAGGTTAGCATCGGGCGTGCGGCTTGTTGGGTGCGTACGCCTTAGCTAAAGAAAGTAAAAAACTTAAAAGGCCCAAGAAGACCTGAAAATGTGTGGAAAAAATAGAAAAAGAGGGGCTAGGGTTAGGGTTAAGGAAGGGGTTGTGGAATGACGCTGAGTGCGTAAATTGTAGTTTAGGGTTTGTGTAGGGTGATGGGGTAGGTTAGCGTCGGGCGTGCGGCTTGTTGGGTGCGTACGCCTTAGCTAAAGAAAGTAAAAAACTTAAAAGGCCCAAGAAGACCTGAAAATGTGTGGAAAAAATAGAAAAAGAGGGGCTAGGGTTAGGGTTAAGGAAGTGGTTGTGGAATGACGCTGAGTGCGTAAATTGTAGTTTAGGGTTTGTGTAGGGTGATGGGGTAGGTTAGCGTCGGGCGTGCGGCTTGTTGGGTGCGTACGCCTTAGCTAAAGAAAGTAAAAAACTTAAAAGGCCCAAGAAGACCTGAAAATGTGTGGAAAAAATAGAAAAAGAGGGGCTAGGGTTAGGGTTAAGGAAGGGGTTGTGGAATGACGCTGAGTGCGTAAATTGTAGTTTAGGGTTTGTGTAGGGTGATGGGGTAGGTTAGCGTCGGGCGTGCGGCTTGTTGGGTGCGTACGCCTTAGCTAAAGAAAGTAAAAAACTTAAAAGGCCCAAGAAGACCTGAAAATGTGTGGAAAAAATAGAAAAAGAGGGGCTAGGGTTAGGGTTAAGGAAGGGGTTGTGGAATGACGCTGAGTGCGTAAATTGTAGTTTAGGGTTTGTGTAGGGTGATGGGGTAGGTTAGCGTCGGGCGTGCGGCTTGTTGGGTGCGTACGCCTTAGCTAAAGAAAGTAAAAAACTTAAAAGGCCCAAGAAGACCTGAAAATGTGTGGAAAAAATAGAAAAAGAGGGGCTAGGGTTAGGGTTAAGGAAGTGGTTGTGGAATGACGCTGAGTGCGTAAATTGTAGTTTAGGGTTTGTGTAGGGTGATGGGGTAGGTTAGCGTCGGGCGTGCGGCTTGTTGTGTGCGTACGCCTTAGCTAAAGAAAGTAAAAAACTTAAAAGGCCCAAGAAGACCTGAAAATGTGTGGAAAAAATAGAAAAAGAGGGGCTAGGGTTAGGGTTAAGGAAGGGGTTGTGGAATGACGCTGAGTGCGTAAATTGTAGTTTAGGGTTTGTGTAGGGTGATGGGGTAGGTTAGCGTCGGGCGTGCGGCTTGTTGGGCGCGTACGCCTTAGCTAAAGAAAGTAAAAAACTTAAAAGGCCCAAGAAGACCTGAAAATGTGTGGAAAAAATAGAAAAAGAGGGGCTAGAGTTAGGGTTAAGGAAGGGGTTGTGGAATGACGCTGAGTGCGTAAATTGTAGTTTAGGGTTTGTGTAGGGTGATGGGGTAGGTTAGCGTCGGGTGTGCGGCTTTTTGGGTGCGTACGCCTTAGCTAAAGAAAGTAAAAAACTTAAAAGGCCCAAGAAGACCTGAAAATGTGTGGACAAAATAGAAAAAGAGGGGCTAGGGTAAGGGTTAAGGAAGGGGTTGTGGAATGACGCTGAGTGCGTAAATTGTAGTTTAGGGTTTGTGTAGGGTGATGGGGTAGGTTAGCGTCGGGCGTGCGGCTTGTTGTGTGCGTACGCCTTAGCTAAAGAAAGTAAAAAACTTAAAAGGCCCAAGAAGACCTGAAAATGTGTGGAAAAAATAGAAAAAGAGGGGCTAGGGTTAGGGTTAAGGAAGGGGTTGTGGAATGACGCTGAGTGCGTAAATTGTAGTTTAGGGTTTGTGTAGGGTGATGGGGTAGGTTAGCGTCGGGCGTGCGGCTTGTTGGGTGCGTACGCCTTAGCTAAAGAAAGTAAAAAACTTAAAAGGCCCAAGAAGACCTGAAAATGTGTGGAAAAAATAGAAAAAGAGGGGCTAGGGTTAGGGTTAAGGAAGGGGTTGTGGAATGACGCTGAGTGCGTAAATTGTAGTTTAGGGTTTGTGTAGGGTGATGGGGTAGGTTAGCGTCGGGCGTGCGGCTTGTTGGGTGCGTACGCCTTAGCTAAAGAAAGTAAAAAACTTAAAAGGCCCAAGAAGACCTGAAAATGTGTGGAAAAAATAGAAAAAGGGGGGCTAGGGTTAGGGTTAAGGAAGGGGTTGTGGAATGACGCTGAGTGCGTAAATTGTAGTTTAGGGTTTGTGTAGGGTGATGGGGTAGGTTAGCGTCGGGCGTGAGGCTTGTTGGGTGCGTACGCCTTAGCTAAAGAAAATGTAAAAAACTTAAAAGGCCCAAGAAGACCTGAAAATGTGTGGAAAAAATAGAAAAAGAGGGGCTAGGGTTAGGGTTAAGGAAGGGGTTGTGGAATGACGCTGAGTGCGTAAATTGTAGTTTAGGGTTTGTGTAGGGTGATGGGGTAGGTTAGCGTCGGGCGTGCGGCTTGTTGGGTGCGTACGCCTTAGCTAAAGAAAGTAAAAAACTTAAAAGGCCCAAGAAGACCTGAAAATGTGTGGAAAAAATAGAAAAAGAGGGGCTAGGGTTAGGGTTAAGGAAGGGGTTGTGGAATGACGCTGAGTGCGTAAATTGTAGTTTAGGGTTTGTGTAGGGTGATGGGGTAGGTTAGCATCGGGCGTGCGGCTTGTTGGGTGCGTACGCCTTAGCTAAAGAAAGTAAAAAACTTAAAAGGCCCAAGAAGACCTGAAAATGTGTGGAAAAAATAGAAAAAGAGGGGCTAGGGTTAGGGTTAAGGAAGGGGTTGTGGAATGACGCTGAGTGCGTAAATTGTAGTTTAGGGTTTGTGTAGGGTGATGGGGTAGGTTAGCGTCGGGCGTGCGGCTTGTTGGGTGCGTACGCCTTAGCTAAAGAAAGTAAAAAACTTAAAAGGCCCAAGAAGACCTGAAAATGTGTGGAAAAAATAGAAAAAGAGGGGCTAGGGTTAGGGTTAAGGAAGGGGTTGTGGAATGACGCTGAGTGCGTAAATTGTAGTTTAGGGTTTGTGTAGGGTGATGGGGTAGGTTAGCGTCGGGCCTGCGGCTTGTTGGGTGCGTACGCCTTAGCTAAAGAAAGTAAAAAATTTAAAAGGCCCAAGAAGACCTGAAAATGTGTGGAAAAAATAGAAAAAGAGGGGCTAGGGTTAGGGTTAAGGAAGGGGTTGTGGAATGACGCTGAGTGCGTAAATTGTAGTTTAGGGTTTGTGTAGGGTGATGGGGTAGGTTAGCGTCGGGCGTGCGGCTTGTTGGGTGCGTACGCCTTAGCTAAAGAAAGTAAAAAACTTAAAAGGCCCAAGAAGACCTGAAAATGTGTGGAAAAAATAGAAAAAGAGGGGCTAGGGTTAGGGTTAAGGAAGTGGTTGTGGAATGACGCTGAGTGCGTAAATTGTAGTTTAGGGTTGTGTAGGGTGATAGGGTAGGTTAGCGTCGGGCGTGTGGCTTGTTGGGTGCGTACGCCTTAGCTAAAGAAAGTAAAAAACTTAAAAGGCCCAAGAAGACCTGAAAATGTGTGGAAAAAATAGAAAAAGAGGGGCTAGGGTTAGGGTTAAGGAAGGGGTTGTGGAATGACGCTGAGTGCGTAAATTGTAGTTTAGGGTTTGTGTAGGGTGATGGGGTAGGTTAGCGTCGGGCGTGCGGCTTGTTGGGTGCGTACGCCTTAGCTAAAGAAAGTAAAAAACTTAAAAGGCCCAAGAAGACCTGAAAATGTGTGGAAAAAATAGAAAAAGAGGGGCTAGGGTTAGGGTTAAGGAAGGGGTTGTGGAATGACGCTGAGTGCGTAAATTGTAGTTTAGGGTTTGTGTAGGGTGATGGGGTAGGTTAGCGTCGGGCGTGCGGCTTGTTGGGTGCGTACGCCTTAGCTAAAGAAAGTAAAAAACTTAAAAGGCCCAAGAAGACCTGAAAATGTGTGGAAAAAATAGAAAAAGAGGGGCTAGGGTTAGGGTTAAGGAAGGGGTTGTGGAATGACGCTGAGTGCGTAAATTGTAGTTTAGGGTTTGTGTAGGGTGATGGGGTAGGTTAGCATCGGGCGTGCGGCTTGTTGGGTGCGTACGCCTTAGCTAAAGAAAGTAAAAAACTTAAAAGGCCCAAGAAGACCTGAAAATGTGTGGAAAAAATAGAAAAAGAGGGGCTAGGGTTAGGGTTAAGGAAGGGGTTGTGGAATGACGCTGAGTGCGTAAATTGTAGTTTAGGGTTTGTGTAGGGTGATGGGGTAGGTTAGCGTCGGGCGTGCGGCTTGTTGGGTGCGTACGCCTTAGCTAAAGAAAGTAAAAAACTTAAAAGGCCCAAGAAGACCTGAAAATGTGTGGAAAAAATAGAAAAAGAGGGGCTAGGGTTAGGGTTAAGGAAGGGGTTGTGGAATGACGCTGAGTGCGTAAATTGTAGTTTAGGGTTTGTGTAGGGTGATGGGGTAGGTTAGCGTCGGGCGTGCGGCTTGTTGGGTGCGTACGCCTTAGCTAAAGAAAGTAAAAAACTTAAAAGCCCCAAGAAGACCTGAAAATGTGTGGAAAAAATAGAAAAAGAGGGGCTAGGGTTAGGGTTAAGGAAGTGGTTGTGGAATGACGCTGAGTGCGTAAATTGTAGTTTAGGGTTTGTGTAGGGTGATGGGGTAGGTTAGCGTCGGGCGTGTGGCTTGTTGGGTGCGTACGCCTTAGCTAAAGAAAGTAAAAAACTTAAAAGGCCCAAGAAGACCTGAAAATGTGTGGACAAAATAGAAAAAGAGGGGCTAGGGTTAGGGTTAAGGAAGGGGTTGTGGAATGACGCTGAGTGCGCAAATTGTAGTTTAGGGTTTGTGTAGGGTGATGGGGTAGGTTAGCGTCGGGCGTGCGGCTTGTTGGGTGCGTACGCCTTAGCTAAAGAAAGTAAAAAACTTAAAAGGCCCAAGAAGACCTGAAAATGTGTGGAAAAAATAGAAAAAGAGGGGCTAGGGTTAGGGTTAAGGAAGGGGTTGTGGAATGACGCTGAGTGCGTAAATTGTAGTTTAGGGTTTGTGTAGGGTGATGGGGTAGGTTAGCGTCGGGCGTGCGGCTTGTTGGGTGCGTACGCCTTAGCTAAAGAAAGTAAAAAACTTAAAAGGCCCAAGAAGACCTGAAAATGTGTGGAAAAAATAGAAAAAGAGGGGCTAGGGTTAGGGGTTAAGGAAGGGGTTGTGGAATGACGCTGAGTGCGTAAATTGTAGTTTAGGGTTTGTGTAGGGTGATGGGGTAGGTTAGCGTCGGGCGTGCGGCTTGTTGGGTGCGTACGCCTTAGCTAAAGAAAGTAAAAAACTTAAAAGGCCCAAGAAGACCTGAAAATGTGTGGAAAAAATAGAAAAGAGGGGCTAGGGTTAGGGTTAAGGAAGTGGTTGTGGAATGACGCTGAGTGCGTAAATTGTAGTTTAGGGTTTGTGTAGGGTGATGGGGTAGGTTAGCGTCGGGCGTGCGGCTTGTTGGTGCGTACGCCTTAGCTAAAGAAAGTAAAAAACTTAAAAGGCCCAAGAAGACCTGAAAATGTGTGGAAAAAATAGAAAAAGAGGGGCTAGGGTTAGGGTTAAGGAAGGGGTTGTGGAATGACGCTGAGTGCGTAAATTGTAGTTTAGGGTTTGTGTAGGGTGATGGGGTAGGTTAGCGTCGGGCGTGCGGCTTGTTGGGTGCGTACGCCTTAGCTAAAGAAAGTAAAAAACTTAAAAGGCCCAAGAAGACCTGAAAATGTGTGGAAAAAATAGAAAAAGAGGGGCTAGGGTTAGGGTTAAGGAAGGGGTTGTGGAATGACGCTGAGTGCGTAAATTGTAGTTTAGGGTTTGTGTAGGGTGATGGGGTAGGTTAGCGTCGGGCGTGCGGCTTGTTGGGTGCGTACGCCTTAGCTAAAGAAAGTAAAAAACTTAAAAGGCCCAAGAAGACCTGAAAATGTGTGGAAAAAATAGAAAAAGAGGGGCTAGGGTTAGGGTTAAGGAAGTGGTTGTGGAATGACGCTGAGTGCGTAAATTGTAGTTTAGGGTTTGTGTAGGGTGATGGGTAGGTTAGCGTCGGGCGTGCGGCTTGTTGGGTGCGTACGCCTTAGCTAAAGAAAGTAAAAAACTTAAAAGGCCCAAGAAGACCTGAAAATGTGTGGAAAAAAATAGAAAAAGAGGGGCTAGGGTTAGGGTTAAGGAAGGGGTTGTGGAATGATGCTGAGTGCGTAAATTGTAGTTTAGGGTTTGTGTAGGGTGATGGGGTAGGTTAGCGTCGGGCGTGCGGCTTGTTGGGTGCGTACGCCTTAGCTAAAGAAAGTAAAAAACTTAAAAGGCCCAAGAAGACCTGAAAATGTGTGGAAAAAATAGAAAAAGAGGGGCTAGGGTTAGGGTTAAGGAAGGGGTTGTGGAATGACGCTGAGTGCGTAAATTGTAGTTTAGGGTTTGTGTAGGGTGATGGGGTAGGTTAGCGTCGGGCGTGCGGCTTGTTGGGTGCGTACGCCTTAGCTAAAGAAAGTAAAAAACTTAAAAGGCCCAAGAAGACCTGAAAATGTGTGGAAAAAATAGAAAAAGAGGGGCTAGGGTTAGGGTTAAGGAAGGGGTTGTGGAATGACGCTGAGTGCGTAAATTGTAGTTTAGGGTTTGTGTAGGGTGATGGGGTAGGTTAGCGTCGGGCGTGCGGCTTGTTGGGTGCGTACGCCTTAGCTAAAGAAAGTAAAAAAACTTAAAAGGCCCAAGAAGACCTGAAAATGTGTGGAAAAAATAGAAAAAGAGGGGCTAGGGTTAGGGTTAAGGAAGGGGTTGTGGAATGACGCTGAGTGCGTAAATTGTAGTTTAGGGTTTGTGTAGGGTGATGGGGTAGGTTAGCGTCGGGCGTGCGGCTTGTTGGGTGCGTACGCCTTAGCTAAAGAAAGTAAAAAACTTAAAAGGCCCAAGAAGACCTGAAAATGTGTGGAAAAAATAGAAAAAGAGGGCTAGGGTTAGGTTAAGGAAGGGGTTGTGGAATGACGCTGAGTGCGTAAATTGTAGTTTAGGGTTTGTGTAGGGTGATGGGGTAGGTTAGCGTCGGGCGTGCGGCTTGTTGGGTGCGTACGCCTTAGCGAAAGTAAAAAACTTAAAAGGCCCAAGAAGACCTGAAAATGTGTGGAAAAAATAGAAAAAGAGGGGCTAGGGTTAGGGTTAAGGAAGGGGTTGTGGAATGACGCTGAGTGCGTAAATTGTAGTTTAGGGTTTGTGTAGGGTGATGGGGTAGGTTAGCGTCGGGCGTGCGGCTTGTTGGGTGCGTACGCCTTAGCTAAAGAAAGTAAAAAACTTAAAAGGCCCAAGAAGACCTGAAAATGTGTGGAAAAAATAGAAAAAGAGGGGCTAGGGTTAGGGTTAAGGAAGGGGTTGTGGAATGACGCTGAGTGCGTAAATTGTAGTTTAGGGTTTGTGTAGGGTGATGGGGTAGGTTAGCGTCGGGCGTGCGGCTTGTTGGGTGCGTACGCCTTAGCTAAAGAAAGTAAAAAACTTAAAAGGCCCAAGAAGACCTGAAAATGTGTGGAAAAAATAGAAAAAGAGGGGCTAGGGTTAGGGTTAAGGAAGGGGTTGTGGAATGACGCTGAGTGCGTAAATTGTAGTTTAGGGTTTGTGTAGGGTGATGGGGTAGGTTAGCGTCGGGCGTGCGGCTTGTTGGGTGCGTACGCCTTAGCTAAAGAAAGTAAAAAACTTAAAAGGCCCAAGAAGACCTGAAAATGTGTGGAAAAAATAGAAAAAGAGGGGCTAGGGTTAGGGTTAAGGAAGGGGTTGTGGAATGACGCTGAGTGCGTAAATTGTAGTTTAGGGTTTGTGTAGGGTGATGGGGTAGGTTAGCGTCGGGCGTGCGGCTTGTTGGGTGCGTACGCCTTAGCTAAAGAAAGTAAAAAACTTAAAAGGCCCAAGAAGACCTGAAAATGTGTGGAAAAAATAGAAAAAGAGGGGCTAGGGTTAGGGTTAAGGAAGGGGTTGTGGAATGACGCTGAGTGCGTAAATTGTAGTTTAGGGTTTGTGTAGGGTGATGGGGTAGGTTAGCGTCGGGCGTGCGGCTTGTTGGGTGCGTACGCCTTAGCTAAAGAAAGTAAAAAACTTAAAAGGCCCAAGAAGACCTGAAAATGTGTGGAAAAAATAGAAAAAGAGGGGCTAGGGTTAGGGTTAAGGAAGGGGTTGTGGAATGACGCTGAGTGCGTAAATTGTAGTTTAGGGTTTGTGTAGGGTGATGGGGTAGGTTAGCGTCGGGCGTGCGGCTTGTTGGGTGCGTACGCCTTAGCTAAAGAAAGTAAAAAACTTAAAAGGCCCAAGAAGACCTGAAAATGTGTGGAAAAAATAGAAAAAGAGGGGCTAGGGTTAGGGTTAAGGAAGGGGTTGTGGAATGACGCTGAGTGCGTAAATTGTAGTTTAGGGTTTGTGTAGGGTGATGGGGTAGGTTAGCGTCGGGCGTGCGGCTTGTTGGGTGCGTACGCCTTAGCTAAAGAAAGTAAAAAACTTAAAAGGCCCAAGAAGACCTGAAAATGTGTGGAAAAAATAGAAAAAGAGGGGCTAGGGTTAGGGTTAAGGAAGGGGTTGTGGAATGACTGCTGAGTGCGTAAATTGTAGTTTAGGGTTTGTGTAGGGTGATGGGGTAGGTTAGCGTCGGGCGTGCGGCTTGTTGGGTGCGTACGCCTTAGCTAAAGAAAGTAAAAAACTTAAAAGGCCCAAGAAGACCTGAAAATGTGTGGAAAAAATAGAAAAAGAGGGGCTAGGGTTAGGGTTAAGGAAGGGGTTGTGGAATGACGCTGAGTGCGTAAATTGTAGTTTAGGGTTTGTGTAGGGTGATGGGGTAGGTTAGCGTCGGGCGTGCGGCTTGTTGGGTGCGTACGCCTTAGCTAAAGAAAGTAAAAAACTTAAAAGGCCCAAGAAGACCTGAAAATGTGTGGAAAAAATAGAAAAAGAGGGGCTAGGGTTAGGGTTAAGGAAGGGGTTGTGGAATGACGCTGAGTGCGTAAATTGTAGTTTAGGGTTTGTGTAGGGTGATGGGGTAGGTTAGCGTCGGGCGTGCGGCTTGTTGGGTGCGTACGCCTTAGCTAAAGAAAGTAAAAAACTTAAAAGGCCCAAGAAGACCTGAAAATGTGTGGAAAAAATAGAAAAAGAGGGGCTAGGGTTAGGGTTAAGGAAGGGGTTGTGGAATGACGCTGAGTGCGTAAATTGTAGTTTAGGGTTTGTGTAGGGTGATGGGGTAGGTTAGCGTCGGGCGTGCGGCTTGTTGGGTGCGTACGCCTTAGCTAAAGAAAGTAAAAAACTTAAAAGGCCCAAGAAGACCTGAAAATGTGTGGAAAAAATAGAAAAAGAGGGGCTAGGGTTAGGGTTAAGGAAGGGGTTGTGGAATGACGCTGAGTGCGTAAATTGTAGTTTAGGGTTTGTGTAGGGTGATGGGGTAGGTTAGCGTCGGGCGTGCGGCTTGTTGGGTGCGTACGCCTTAGCTAAAGAAAGTAAAAAACTTAAAAGGCCCAAGAAGACCTGAAAATGTGTGGAAAAAATAGAAAAAGAGGGGCTAGGGTTAGGGTTAAGGAAGGGGTTGTGGAATGACGCTGAGTGCGTAAATTGTAGTTTAGGGTTTGTGTAGGGTGATGGGGTAGGTTAGCGTCGGGCGTGCGGCTTGTTGGGTGCGTACGCCTTAGCTAAAGAAAGTAAAAAACTTAAAAGGCCCAAGAAGACCTGAAAATGTGTGGAAAAAATAGAAAAAGAGGGGCTAGGGTTAGGGTTAAGGAAGGGGTTGTGGAATGACGCTGAGTGCGTAAATTGTAGTTTAGGGTTTGTGTAGGGTGATGGGGTAGGTTAGCGTCGGGCGTGCGGCTTGTTGGGTGCGTACGCCTTAGCTAAAGAAAGTAAAAAACTTAAAAGGCCCAAGAAGACCTGAAAATGTGTGGAAAAAATAGAAAAAGAGGGGCTAGGGTTAGGGTTAAGGAAGGGGTTGTGGAATGACGCTGAGTGCGTAAATTGTAGTTTAGGGTTTGTGTAGGGTGATGGGGTAGGTTAGCGTCGGGCGTGCGGCTTGTTGGGTGCGTACGCCTTAGCTAAAGAAAGTAAAAAACTTAAAAGGCCCAAGAAGACCTGAAAATGTGTGGAAAAAATAGAAAAAGAGGGGCTAGGGTTAGGGTTAAGGAAGGGGTTGTGGAATGACGCTGAGTGCGTAAATTGTAGTTTAGGGTTTGTGTAGGGTGATGGGGTAGGTTAGCGTCGGGCGTGCGGCTTGTTGGGTGCGTACGCCTTAGCTAAAGAAAGTAAAAAACTTAAAAGGCCCAAGAAGACCTGAAAATGTGTGGAAAAAATAGAAAAAGAGGGGCTAGGGTTAGGGTTAAGGAAGGGGTTGTGGAATGACGCTGAGTGCGTAAATTGTAGTTTAGGGTTTGTGTAGGGTGATGGGGTAGGTTAGCGTCGGGCGTGCGGCTTGTTGGGTGCGTACGCCTTAGCTAAAGAAAGTAAAAAACTTAAAAGGCCCAAGAAGACCTGAAAATGTGTGGAAAAAATAGAAAAAGAGGGGCTAGGGTTAGGGTTAAGGAAGGGGTTGTGGAATGACGCTGAGTGCGTAAATTGTAGTTTAGGGTTTGTGTAGGGTGATGGGGTAGGTTAGCGTCGGGCGTGCGGCTTGTTGGGTGCGTACGCCTTAGCTAAAGAAAGTAAAAAACTTAAAAGGCCCAAGAAGACCTGAAAATGTGTGGAAAAAATAGAAAAAGAGGGGCTAGGGTTAGGGTTAAGGAAGGGGTTGTGGAATGACGCTGAGTGCGTAAATTGTAGTTTAGGGTTTGTGTAGGGTGATGGGGTAGGTTAGCGTCGGGCGTGCGGCTTGTTGGGTGCGTACGCCTTAGCTAAAGAAAGTAAAAAACTTAAAAGGCCCAAGAAGACCTGAAAATGTGTGGAAAAAATAGAAAAAGAGGGGCTAGGGTTAGGGTTAAGGAAGGGGTTGTGGAATGACGCTGAGTGCGTAAATTGTAGTTTAGGGTTTGTGTAGGGTGATGGGGTAGGTTAGCGTCGGGCGTGCGGCTTGTTGGGTGCGTACGCCTTAGCTAAAGAAAGTAAAAAACTTAAAAGGCCCAAGAAGACCTGAAAATGTGTGGAAAAAATAGAAAAAGAGGGGCTAGGGTTAGGGTTAAGGAAGGGGTTGTGGAATGACGCTGAGTGCGTAAATTGTAGTTTAGGGTTTGTGTAGGGTGATGGGGTAGGTTAGCGTCGGGCGTGCGGCTTGTTGGGTGCGTACGCCTTAGCTAAAGAAAGTAAAAAACTTAAAAGGCCCAAGAAGACCTGAAAATGTGTGGAAAAAATAGAAAAAGAGGGGCTAGGGTTAGGGTTAAGGAAGGGGTTGTGGAATGACGCTGAGTGCGTAAATTGTAGTTTAGGGTTTGTGTAGGGTGATGGGGTAGGTTAGCGTCGGGCGTGCGGCTTGTTGGGTGCGTACGCCTTAGCTAAAGAAAGTAAAAAACTTAAAAGGCCCAAGAAGACCTGAAAATGTGTGGAAAAAATAGAAAAAGAGGGGCTAGGGTTAGGGTTAAGGAAGGGGTTGTGGAATGACGCTGAGTGCGTAAATTGTAGTTTAGGGTTTGTGTAGGGTGATGGGGTAGGTTAGCGTCGGGCGTGCGGCTTGTTGGGTGCGTACGCCTTAGCTAAAGAAAGTAAAAAACTTAAAAGGCCCAAGAAGACCTGAAAATGTGTGGAAAAAATAGAAAAAGAGGGGCTAGGGTTAGGGTTAAGGAAGGGGTTGTGGAATGACGCTGAGTGCGTAAATTGTAGTTTAGGGTTTGTGTAGGGTGATGGGGTAGGTTAGCGTCGGGCGTGCGGCTTGTTGGGTGCGTACGCCTTAGCTAAAGAAAGTAAAAAACTTAAAAGGCCCAAGAAGACCTGAAAATGTGTGGAAAAAATAGAAAAAGAGGGGCTAGGGTTAGGGTTAAGGAAGGGGTTGTGGAATGACGCTGAGTGCGTAAATTGTAGTTTAGGGTTTGTGTAGGGTGATGGGGTAGGTTAGCGTCGGGCGTGCGGCTTGTTGGGTGCGTACGCCTTAGCTAAAGAAAGTAAAAAACTTAAAAGGCCCAAGAAGACCTGAAAATGTGTGGAAAAAATAGAAAAAGAGGGGCTAGGGTTAGGGTTAAGGAAGGGGTTGTGGAATGACGCTGAGTGCGTAAATTGTAGTTTAGGGTTTGTGTAGGGTGATGGGGTAGGTTAGCGTCGGGCGTGCGGCTTGTTGGGTGCGTACGCCTTAGCTAAAGAAAGTAAAAAACTTAAAAGGCCCAAGAAGACCTGAAAATGTGTGGAAAAAATAGAAAAAGAGGGGCTAGGGTTAGGGTTAAGGAAGGGGTTGTGGAATGACGCTGAGTGCGTAAATTGTAGTTTAGGGTTTGTGTAGGGTGATGGGGTAGGTTAGCGTCGGGCGTGCGGCTTGTTGGGTGCGTACGCCTTAGCTAAAGAAAGTAAAAAACTTAAAAGGCCCAAGAAGACCTGAAAATGTGTGGAAAAAATAGAAAAAGAGGGGCTAGGGTTAGGGTTAAGGAAGGGGTTGTGGAATGACGCTGAGTGCGTAAATTGTAGTTTAGGGTTTGTGTAGGGTGATGGGGTAGGTTAGCGTCGGGCGTGCGGCTTGTTGGGTGCGTACGCCTTAGCTAAAGAAAGTAAAAAACTTAAAAGGCCCAAGAAGACCTGAAAATGTGTGGAAAAAATAGAAAAAGAGGGGCTAGGGTTAGGGTTAAGGAAGGGGTTGTGGAATGACGCTGAGTGCGTAAATTGTAGTTTAGGGTTTGTGTAGGGTGATGGGGTAGGTTAGCGTCGGGCGTGCGGCTTGTTGGGTGCGTACGCCTTAGCTAAAGAAAGTAAAAAACTTAAAAGGCCCAAGAAGACCTGAAAATGTGTCGGAAAAAATAGAAAAAGAGGGGCTAGGGTTAGGGTTAAGGAAGGGGTTGTGGAATGACGCTGAGTGCGTAAATTGTAGTTTAGGGTTTGTGTAGGGTGATGGGGTAGGTTAGCGTCGGGCGTGCGGCTTGTTGGGTGCGTACGCCTTAGCTAAAGAAAGTAAAAAACTTAAAAGGCCCAAGAAGACCTGAAAATGTGTGGAAAAAATAGAAAAAGAGGGGCTAGGGTTAGGGTTAAGGAAGGGGTTGTGGAATGACGCTGAGTGCGTAAATTGTAGTTTAGGGTTTGTGTAGGGTGATGGGGTAGGTTAGCGTCGGGCGTGCGGCTTGTTGGGTGCGTACGCCTTAGCTAAAGAAAGTAAAAAACTTAAAAGGCCCAAGAAGACC
>OZ012694.1:43387143-43484643 GCA_963942565.1 Maea johnstoni | reverse complement strand
GACCCCATCTTCTTCTCCGTGGCCCAGGCTCTGTCCCTGAAAAGAGGTATCACAGGGTGGAATGGTTTACTTGTGATCAGAGCAAACACGGGACAATGAGATTTCACTTACATACGTGCACATACATATATATATATATATATACATATATATATATATATATATATATATATATATATATATATATATATATATATATATATATATATATATATATATATATATATATATATATATATATATATATATATATATATATATATATATATATATAGCTGCAACTTCACAAGTTTCAGAAGGCAGGCCATCTGCCATCTATAAAGTTCCAAGTATGGCGATTCCGGCATATGTGTTTTATTTCATCTATATGTATGTATGTATCTTTATTGACCATGTCGATTCAAACATGAAATACATATCAATTCATACCCAAATAAACTGAACTCACAGATTGATAAACATAGAAGAATATGATTTCTTACACTCGGGGAAAGAATTTTATCTTGGAACTCGACAGAGGCTCGTTTCGGTTCCAAGATAAAATTCTACACCGCGTGTAAGAAACATCTCCTTCTACCACACGCGTTGAAGAATGTGTCCGCCCTGTTTGACAATTGTGTCAGAACAAACCGGAGAAAGCCTATAACTGGCTACATACTCTTACGGCTCAATTCTGGGCGGCGAGTATGGTGCCAGATCCAATCTGATTCAAATCTTGCCAAAATTCATATACTCTACATAGCACATTTATTATTGGTCACTGGTTTATTTGCGTTTGTTTTTGGTTGTTTTCAACAATGTACATATTGTCACAGGTTCTCACATAAGGAAAATTATTTGATTTGGCAAAATTAAAAGGTAGTTGATAGAGTGAGAATATGCTTTACATAACAGTTGTTAAGTCAATCAGGACAGGTGTTGCCAGGAAACACACCTTCGTAGGAAGCCTACTTGTTGTTCGTATCGTAATTCAAAATCAAATGGGGAGTGGAGAGCTGATGATAAATCCTTTGACGGCCTCGTGCAAAATCGCTGACATCTTAATGTATACTAATTTCACAACAAGGATATAATAATATCCAATGACTCACCTGACAAAGATGTCCACATTATCAGTCTTGTTAAGTTCTTCCACGGCGATCTCGGCGAATCTTGTAGGTGTGAGGTAGTTGGCAGGCATCTCAGCTACTCGCCTGGCCAGGTTCTGGCCTTCAGCGAGCGTCACGCCACGTGCCCATTCTCTACAGTATCACAAGTTCAGGAAATAGATATAATCTCTCTCTCTCTCTCTCTCTCTCTCTCTCTCTCTCTCTCTCTCTCTCTCTTGCGTATTCATGTGAACCATCCTATTATTTGACATAGTATTAAAGGTAAACTGTCTTCATAAAGGTATAAGTATGGTCATGGATTAGATATCAGCATGAATGCAGATGAGTTTGGAGCAAGCTTAAATTGAACTATATATGTGAACAGAAACTGCACACGAACCTATCTATTACTGTGCATTGATGTTTTAAGAGTATCGTTTTGTTTCGTTGACGTAAAGATCTTAGTTCTGTCATATAAGATAACATGCCTTGTGTGAATAGTCCAAGACACTATTTTGTTGATATCATAACGTAAATGACAAACTACATACCTGGTATCATTTGCATTCTGAGCGTAACACGCCACGTTGACAACCGGTTGTCTCTTTGCCGCAGCCTTGAGTTCATCATAACTGAACAGGGCCAGATTTACTCCCACCGCCGCGCTAAAAACAAGGACAACCATAGTTTATATATATTTGTATATTATATATATATATATATATATATATATATATATATATATATATATATATATATATATATATATATATATATATATATATATATATATATATGTGTGTATATATATTTAAATATATATATATATATATATATATATATATATATATATATATATATATATATATATATATATATATATATATATATATATATATATACATGTGTGTGCGGGTATGTATGTATGTATGTATGTATGTATGTATGTATGTATGTATGTATGTATGTATGTATGTATGTATGCAATCTTGCATGCATGCATGCATATATATATATATATATATATATATATATATATATACTATATATATATATATATATATATATGTGTGTATATATATTTAAATATATATATATATATATATATATATATATATATATATATATATATATATATATAATATATATATATATATATATATATATATATATATATATATATATATATATATATATACATGTGTGTGCGGGTATGTATGTATGTATGTATGTATGTATGTATGTATGTATGTATGTATGTATGTATGCAATCTTGCATGCATGCATGCATATATGTATGTATGTATGTTTGTATGTATGTATCTATGTATGTAACTATGTAGGCATATATCGATGTATGTATCGATGTATGTATCGATGTATGTATGTAAGCTCTCGTGAGAGAGGACCTTACCCTCAGCGTCTCCGCAGGAGTCCACCTCTACCTCCCTCTCCCCCAGTGATCTCAGCTTCACTGTGCCGGCTGAAAGCAGCAATTGAGACAATTGTTGACAAAAAACATAAAACTCTGAGGAAAAAGTCAAGTTCTTGTTTTACCCATTACGCGCACACTACAATAAGAACAGATCCTACCTTCGATATTTCTCTTGACTGCCACATGCTGAGTGACCATATATATGAACACACGTGTCATTGACTGTAACCTTCACTTTACATATCATATACACTGCATGAAAAATAGAGTTTAATGTTGGCGTAAACCTAATATAAACACAATTAAATTTAAGGTTTTCTTGTATATAATGATTTCTAAACCCTTTTTAAAATTGAAGTTTATTTTCAGTTTACCTTCAGTTTAATTTTCAGTAAACAAAGCAATTTAATGTTGTTTAAGTCAAGTTTATGTTGGCATTAAATGTTCATGTTTAACAAAATTTATTAGTTTTGTAAATTGTTTACGCCAAATTTCCTGAAATTTACTTCCTCTTAAACTATATTTTTTACAAGTGAAAAGTAAACATTTATTTGTGTTTTCTAGATAGTATATTTCTCACTTTATTTACATTTAAGAAAAAAAACTTGAGTTTAAACCTTCATTAAACAACTAGTATATCTCAAATCAAAAATAAAATCTGCATTAAAACTTGAGTTTAATCCTTTATAAAACAACTAGTAAATCTCAAATCAAAAATAAAATCTGCATTAAAACTTGAGTTTAATCCTTTATAAAACAACTAGTAAATCTCAAATCAAAAGATAAAATCTGCATTAAACTAACTGTAAATATCAAATAAACAAAAGTATATAGTAACATAATCTTCAAATTTAATTGAGTTTTTTTAGTTCACATCAATCACAATAAAACTCTGACTGTAATTGTATGTGTGTGTGTGTGTGTTTAAATTATTTATTGTGATAGACACATCAGCACTTAACAGTATCGTCCGAACCAACTGTTTTCTGTTTTCATACTGGAAAAATCAGTGTGGGCCACCTGGTGAGCAAGTTAAGAACTAAATCAGGGTAGACACAGTTAAGACATGTGTGTGTGTGTATGTGGTATCTGTTATAAGTTCTTAGTGTTTGATCTTAGAGTCCTAGTATTGGCTTGTGTGACTAAAAGTTCCCTCAGGTATAGAGGGGCACACCCTTGCATACATTTGAAAGTCAAAAGCAGAATCTTGAACTCAATCCTTTTCCTGATGGGCAGCCAGTGAAGATCTTTTAGCCATTGCCTATGGGGCTAGTGGTTGGCTTGAACCTCTGAACTAGTATCATATGCTGATATCTGATGTAGGGAAGGATATCACAATTAATCCAACATTGCTCTGTTCCAAAGATTGTGATCCTCATTCCTCCATATTAATTGTTCCCCTACATTTGCGAAATTTGGTGATCCGCAATGCAGAATTGTGAACAGTAGCTGCATTTGAAAACACCATACACCGTAATACCTTTTCGGACTTGGGAAAATACTCAAAGAAAAAAAATTCATCCATACTTTACCCAATGCTATTTTTTAAAATTGAAAATTAATTCAGAAGATAATATAATGAATAAATTAATTCAAATGTCTAGTTTTTCAAAGTTTCCCAGATTCCGATGGCTCTATTCAAGAAGATCTCCTGGCAAAGATAAGTAAAGTGGGGGTTCCTTAGAGTTTCAATTTGATTTCACACCTTACACCTACTGGGAGGGTAGTTATGTGTTGCCTGAAATTTTCCCACCGTCATGCCAATATGCCAGCCAGTGGATTGTGAAAGGCAATAGCCCATGAATGCGAGTGGCTCTTTTGTCTTAAAAAGCTCCCCTGGAAGCCTGGCCACATTATCTGTATAGTAGGACAGGCTACATTGAATGTGCACTGCCACAGCTGGGAATGACACCCCAAGTCAACTGGAAGAAGAGGAGGAAATGTATTAATGACATTACTACATAATGTATTTTCTTCTGATTTGCCAACTTTCAGCTTTAATGTTAAATATAAATATGTATGTGCAATGCACATGTTGTTTTGCTAGAACAATATGAAATCAAGATGATTTACTAATGGAAATATTGGAAATGGTAAGACTGACAAATCTGATGCACCACTATTTAAATAAAAGTCCAATTTAAATTAGTTCATACAGAACTGACATATTTGCTTTTAGGCAAGAAATGGAGCTGCAAATATCTATTCCCAGCAGCTATGTTGTAATTATCAAACACACTGAGAGTAGTTTTCAGGGTGCAAGGATATCCCACTTTTTGGGATAATTTCGGAGAGACTACCATTAAATGTCACTTTTTTATTTGGTAGAAAATCAACCCCTTCCTACTCAAAACTAACCTCATACTCCTAAGCTTGTAATCCGCCTCTGAATAGAGTCCTGTATCATCGCTGCCTTGGCATAGCAGGCGTGCTCTAATCATGCTGCCGCCAGCATGTTATGAACACCATGAATCACGCTAGCAAACGCTTGCCTGTGCTCTACTCAGAAGCTTGTATTGAGCACAGAACATGCAAGCGTTTGCAGACAGCTAAAGGATCAAATTACACTCCTGTGGTGTGTACCGGGAGTACACACTGGGGAGTTCTATAATTAGGCAGTGTGTCCATCTTTCACCGTGGGAACAGCCTTAAGCTTGGCTGCACTACGATGGACCAAGTGTGAAAGAGCAAATATTAGATATATATTTTCACCACCGTATTTTGAGGGGGGGAAATCGATTTAAATTTATTTAAATCCCATTTATTGGGGATAGAAAATATATGCTGGCATGGCCAGGAAGCGAGCGCAAAGCTTCGTATGATTTCATTTCTTTTCTGACCATAAGATTAATTTCATATAAGATTACTAAGATTTCAACCTGTCACAAATAAATCATTTTTAACAGGTTTAAGAAATCAGTAAAAGGATAGTAGAACGAATTGTGAGCTTTTGAAAATTGAAACATGGCGAGTAATTTATTTTTGCCGTAAACATTGATTCCTACACTGTGGCAACCTTTCTCGCTACTAAAGTTGTCATAAAATTTACCATTAGATTTCAGCCTTTCCCAGAATCTTTATTTCGCTACAGATTAGAAAGCAAATTGAGAAGCATGTAGAGGAAATTGTGGCGATTCTAACGATCTACACCGTATTGAAATTGACCCACAGAAAGGCGTAGCTTCGGATGATTTCATTTCATACTGACCAAACAATAGCATTGAGATTGAGCGAAAGAAATTGGCATAACAATTATAACAATTTCAACCTGTCGCAAAATCTTCAATCTCAACAGATTTGAAAGCAAATTGAGAAGCATATAGAAAAATATTGTGGCGGATCTAACGATTTAAACCGCATTAAAATTGACCCATGAAAAGGCGTAGCCTCGGATGATTTCATTTCATACTGACCAAAATATAGCATAGATTGAGCGAAAAAAATTGAAATTAAATTTACAACGATTTCAACCTGTCGCAAACTCTTTATTTCTCAACAGATTTGAAAACAAATTACGAGGCATGTGAGGGAAATTGATGCGGTTCTAACGATTTAAACTGCATCAAAATTGACCCACGGAAAGGCGTAGCTTCGGTTGATTTCATTTCATACTGACCAGATGATAGCATTACGATTGAGCGAAAAAAATTGGCATAATAATTACAAAAATTTCAACTTGTCGCAAAATCTTTCAATTCGCTACAGATTTGAGCAAATTGAGAAGCACGTAGAGGAAATTGTGTCGGTTCTAACGATCTACACCGCATCAAAATTGACCCACAGAAAGTCGTAGCTTCGGATGATTTTATTTCATACTGACCAAAAGATAGCATTACGATTGAGCGAAAAAAATTGGCATAATAATTACAAAAATTTCAACTTGTCGCAAAATCTTTCAATTCG
Organism: Maea johnstoni; assembly: GCA_963942565.1. NCBI lineage: Eukaryota > Metazoa > Annelida > Polychaeta > Spionida > Magelonidae > Maea > Maea johnstoni. The sequence goes on along the minus strand of OZ012694.1, from coordinate 43,478,217 downwards.
CTACAGATTTGAGAGCAAATTGAGAAGCACGTAGAGGAAATTGTGTCGGTTCTAACGATCTACACCGCATTAAAATTGACCCACAGAAAGGTGTAGCTTCGGATGATTTTATTTCATACTGAACAAAACATAACATATATTGAGCGTGCAAAATTGAAATTAAAATTACAACGATTTCAACCTGTCCCAAAATCTTTATTTCTCAACAGACTTGAAAACAAGAAGCAATGTATATGTAATTGTGGCGGTTATAACAATCTAAACCGCATTAAAATTGACCCCCGGTAACGGGTGGACTCGGATGATTTTATTTCATACTGACCAAAAGATTGCATAAGATTGAGCTAAATAAAAATGACATAAAAATTACGACGATTTCAACCTGTCGCAAAATCCTCATTTCACACCGGATTTGAAAGGAAGTTGAGAAGCATGTAGAAGAAATTGTGGTGGTTCTAACCATTTAAATTGCATTAAAATTGACTCCTCACGGAAACAGGTAGACTCGGATGATTTCATTTCACACTGACCAAAGATAGCATTAAGATTGAGCGAAATGATTGGCATAAAGATTACAGCGATTTCAACCAGTCGCAAAATCTTCATTCCTCAACAGATTTGAAAGCCAATTAAGAAGCGTGTAGAGAAAATTGTGGCGGTTCTAACGATTTAAACCGCATTGAAATTGAGCCACGGAAATGCGTATAGGATGATTTCAGTTCATACTGACAAAAAGATAGCATAGAATTAGCCAAAAGAATTAAAACCACAACGATTTCAACCTGTCGCAAAATCCTCATTTCGCAACAGATTTGAGAGAGAATTAAACGGTAGGTAGAATGAGTTGTGGCGGTTTTAATGCTCTAAACTGCATTAAAATTGAGCCACGGAAAAGCGAGTATTCATAAATATATTTTTACTGTTCAACATATCGTCCACCACCGTCACCGTATCGGCTTTCCCCGACGTCGCGTGATTTAAATTTATTTTCACTCCCGTTTATTTGTGAGACAAAATAGATTCAAATATATTTCCACTCCCGTTTATTGGGGAGAGAAAATAAATTTAGATTCATTTCCCCCCCAAAATATGGTGGTGAAAATAAATATCTAAATATTTACTCTTTCACACTTGGTCCATGTCAGAGAGGTGAAACAAGTTATAACATGTGGACAATTCTATCAACATTTTTCTAAAGTAGGCACTTTTTCAAAAGATCATATATATCCAAAAGAATAAATATTGCCATGGGTAACATTTCCCGTTTGTTACAGTCATGCCCCTTGCTGGCAGTGGCCCCACCTATTGTTAAGCTGAGAGGGTAACCTTATCTTGCATAGTGGAAACGACCAAAGTCTTCCAGACAATGAGCTATGAACAAGGAAGTAAAATGTTTATAAGTTTAATTGAATATAGTATTAAATAGCATTTATCATTGAAAAGAAGATCCCCTAATAAATACCCGTGTCCTGTAGCTATTGATAATGGTATTTCGGGAGGATGAGTACCGTGGTTAACGTTTCTCTAATTTAGAAACTTCTCTTGAAGGTGCCCGACACCCATAATTGTGGGTGTACGTAGTAGCTGCATTTCTCAAAAAAAAATCCTATATCCTGCTGTGAGGCCACAATGTATTTACATCAGAAGACCGTTCGCGCAATGATTACTTTGTATCAGATAAATTGTCAAAATGTTAATACTTTTTCACCTTTCTCGGTTCCCAGTTTCATTTTCCTATTTGATATAAAGATAACAACCCATACCAATCAGAAAATGAGCCAGGCAACCAGTCATTGCTTGAAATATATTTCCTTCCTATTCTATGAAGGTCGGGAAAAAATGAATTTAAATTTATTTTCTCTCACCAATAAACGGGAGTGAAAGTAAATTTAAATCTATTTTCTCTCCTCAATAAACGGGAGTGAAAATAAATTAAAATTCATTTTCTCTCCCGAATAAACGGGAGTGAAAATAAATCTAAATTTATTTTCTTTTTTCTCTCCCCAATAAACGGAAGTGAAAATAAACTTGAATTTATTTTCTCTTTCACACTTGGTCCATCGTACTGCACAGAGGAAAACAAAGCACATTTGTAACACCCTATACAGTGGCGGATGTAGGGGGGGGGGGCAGAGGCTTAGCCGCCTATGCGTCCAGCGTGTCATTTGGACACCCAAAACACTATTTTTTGACAGTTTGGACACCCAATATATGTCAGAATTTGCGATGATGACTTTTCTTAGAATATAGAAGATGTAGAAGCTGTAGTGTCACTTTTATAAGACACACAAAGCATTTACTGGCCTAAAAAAGCAAAATCTGTAAATATATAGGGTTTATTTTATCAGTAGTATGTACTTTGTACCACACTTTGGACACGCAAAAGTCTGTGAAACCTCTATTTGGACACCCTGTGTCCAAATATTGGCTAAGACCATTGGGCGGGGGTTCCGACGAACCCCCTTTTGCTGGTGACTCACTTAGCACCACCACGCCACCTATGCCTAATTCTTCAGGCTGCCATATGTATTTTTTCTGTCATGTTTCTCTACTACCAGGCACTAGATGGCAATGGTGGTAATGGTGGCCATTTAGTTTACACTTATCTCATCAGGGAAATAGAGGATTCAGCGGGGGGAATGAAGTGCGCTTAACAACTCAAAATAATAGATATACCCTGCTGCCATCTATTGACGGCGGAAGAATATTATCAGATTTGCTTTATACATATATATATATATATATATATATATATATATATATATATATATATATATATATATATATATATATATATATATATATATAGTTATATATATATACATATATATATATATATATATATATATATATATATATATATATATATATATATATATATATATATACATATATATATATATATATATATATATATATATATATATATATATATATATATATATATATATATATATATATATATATAAAAATACAATGTGCCTTTACTCAGTCATTAATTCTAGTGCCAAGTAATAGTGAAATCCCATTCCAATTTACATGATCTTCAAATAAACATTATCTTATGATATGACTCAAGTATGACTTTTCTCATTTCCATTATGTTTACAGTATGTATATTTGAAATTAACTCTCATTTAATGGTGTCGGGAAACATCCAAATCTAAACATCCTTAAATCAAATGTAAACTTGAGGTTTTGTGTTCATTTACTGGTATTTGTAAACCTGCCAGTTTATCAAAAGTATAAACCATGAATAAAATTGGGAATATGTCTTGATTTCCTGATTTAGCCTATAGGTAAACTTGGTTCATAAGATTGCTATTTACATGCATTTATATCAAAGGTTTATTTCAAATTTATTTTTGATTTCCTTTCAAAGTTAAACTTTGTGATTTACTGCAAAGTAAACCAAGATTATACATCATGATAGTTCATGTTTACCAAATTATTGTAAATCCCATATTTACTTGAAGTTAAACATTAATTAAACTTTAAACCCCAAATACAAAAATGTTTAATGTATTATTAAATTCAACTTTTCGTGCAGTGATAGAGTTTCAATTATTCAAATGCCTTTCCAAAATATCTTGAACAACCATTGGTGTAAAAAACAATGTTTGTAGCAATGAACTCGCACATGAGTAGGTTTTGAAATCCAGATTCATCTTTGCTCTTTCCTGTATCATAACATTGGTGTGTTGCACTGCAGTTCATGCTTATTCATGTACAATACAACGCATATTTGGGCTTACATCTCATTTCATATAGGACTAGCAGACTACTGCTATATCGATTGTTATTATAGGAACGTATGAGGAACGTTGATTGTCAAAGAAATATGTTTTTCTTAAAATTGCAATATTGTGATTTACCTGCCATTGCTATCCGTATGCTCTCTCTCATCTCATCCATCTCCTCCAGTTCATTGTATCCCTGATCCTTGCTTCCCAGACCAACAGCGACCACAGTACTGTATGTCTCACTCAGCTCGTAAAAGATACGGCTTGAGCCTCTGCCCATTCCAGTGCCATGTCTAAAGACAGTAACAATATGGCCATCACCTATTGAACAATTTAATAAAAATGGATTTATTTGGAATTTGAAATTTCGATTATCTTTGCTTGACCAAACTATAGAAATGGACTAAGGAAAGGGTAAGAAAGTTGGAAAGAATATATGAAATATGGAAATACTGGAAAATCTCTATACTAAAGGCGTAAAGGATAGGTAATAATGATGAAAAGGGTGAATAGTGTGAAAAAGTAACTAAGGTGGAAATGAAAATTGGAGCTGGTCATTTAAGCCTATATTATACTGTTTTGCATTCATGAGCAACTCGCCTCTTCAGGGTCCTGCCCTGATGGCCGTGTAGTCTAAGAGTTGCCACCGACTGCTGTCTCTCATCTCTGCCCGGGTTCGAATTTCACCCATGGCATGTGAGAAAGTTACCAGGGTTCGGCAGTTGTTTCCTGCCGGGTACATAGGTTTCCTCCACCACATACAACTGGCAATCACGACTTAGCTGCAATAACTTACCTTTTGAGCTGATCTCCAAAGCGCCCCCCAGTGGAGTTGTCAAAGGATGCGGCGGCCTGGGTCAGGATTGGCGACTGTTCCCCTTCATAAACGCCAAGAACCAACCCTTTACCCTGTGGCAAATTAACAAATAGAACACAGAATTATTGACTGAATGCGAAAGTATGACAACCTTTTTTCAAACAATTGATCCCAGTCCTAATTTAGGATACGTTCATTCGCATTAGTAATCAATACATAAAGAGAAGGGACCCTCCATGTCTCCCATCTCGTCGGATGTGACGTAAGCTGTTGAAAGTGACGTAAAACAAAATCTCCCCTCAACCCTACCCCTCCTCCTCCTCCTCCTCCTCCTCATCCTCCAACAGTTTCTACAGAGTGTACAGTTACAATACAGACATTTAATTCCTGCACCAGTTGATCGGACGTCTGCCAGTGCCTGGTCGTACAAACACCCATGGATAACATGTCAAAATATAAGCCAAGCTCATTAATTTTCCACGTAGCTTGCGAATCGAAGCTACGTTCAGTTGTGAGGTCATCCATGCATCTATGCCCAGGAAACTGAGTGGCAATCGAGCATGCGGTCGTCTAATATGCCTGGGCTGCCCACGCATTTAGTGCAGGATTTAATTGTCGGCACTGTATGTCATCATTGCGGCTGGCACTCGTTCACGCATTACTTGCTTTAAGCTCGGTCCTGTCGGACACCACCGAACACTGATGTTAAGGCCATTGATCCTTTTAATACATGCATATGTAAAAACGATTTTTCTTTTCAAAAAAAGTATCCATCGTTTTTTAACAAGTGGAGGCTGATACTTATGCTGAGTTGGCATTTATTCTTCCTCCGAGATTCAGTTTTTCTTTATTCTTTAGAGCCATGTATTATTGCTATCTATACTGGAGTTTTATCTGTAAAGAGCTTTCGTTTTAAGCAGATTATTTCCTATAGGACATCTCATTATGAGAATTGTATTTTTACTTTTGGGAAAGGATAGGATAGGTTCTTTGGGCATCTACTTTATATAAGCTTGCTCAGCAATCTAGGGGAATAGAGTACAAACATTTTTTTTATGATTTATGTACTTTTGCTTATATTAGGCACAGTACATTTTTATAATTCGACTCGCTCTCCATCATATTGTCAAAATGTATTTGGTGTAATGTATCATGTAGACAAAAGGTTAAATCTCATTGTACATTATTTATGAATGACGTTGGAAATCTAGACCCAATCGTCTATGACCTTTTCTGGCACTCTCCACAATTAACTGACATTTCATCACATTTCATGAGTTTCTCTTTTTATTTTACACGCCATCAATATTATCAACTTTGAGTAAGGCCGATACAATTATAGAACGAACAAAACGTTCGATAAAGTCCAAAGAAGTTTATTTAGCAATTATTTTCTCGTTTCATTGTAAACCTTCACGTACCTTTGCCCCTGTGAAGCATACGGCCGCCAGAAGTAGTAGAACAGCGCTGTGGCCCCTCATAGCGATAGCTCTGCTGCTGCTGCTGCGAGTCTCTCTACCTTCGCAAGGTTACAGCGAGTTCATTTATGCCACACTGTGAAGGCGCCGCGTGAGAAATATGGCACCAGGACTGCGATTAGATAACGTAATTATAATGATCTGAGCACTTTGCTGACAGACAGTTGTGCTAGGTCATGTAGGTGAAGGGTTTGGCGACTTGGCCGTATAACGGGCTGTGCCATTGTCATTCAAAGACTAAGGTTTTCATTTATAACAATAACTCTAAAATGAAAAGCCCTTCTGGTGAGCAGTGGGCATTGGATATTATATAAGTGTATAAGAGCAGTATTGGCAACTCCAAGTTGGTTTCGCTCTTACATAATGATCTCATACACGAACGTTTGGGACGAATCATGGATTAATATATGACATCCTAGATATAAACAGTATTCTTACAAGTCTACAAACACGAAGTGAACGTTTTACTCGGCTTTAGCATGAAGTGATGCAGCGACCTATTTACGAAGTATAATGTCCTATTATGGCTAGATCATGATCCAGGAATCAAAAGGTATTATATTTAGGGACAAACACCTAGCGCAAGTTCATTTTGCATTTGAATAATAGTATATATATATATATATATATATATATATATATATATATATATATATATATATATATATATATATATATATATATATATATATATGTATCTCATGCAATAACCGTTGTATCTAAGGTCTCACGTTATAGAGTTGGGTAAAATGACTTAAACAACTATGCAGATCTCATCCTAGTTATAATAAAGTTTCAAATATGGAAACGACGTCAAAGTGGGAGAACTTAACGCTTGTTTGCTCTAAAAACCATAACGCCAACACGCTATTCATTCTTACATTATGAACTAAATGCAGTTGACTCGAATAAATAAAGCTTTCTTAATGCAACACATAAACAAAGGTATAACCATCTGACGTAGATGGTGATAGAACTGTAGATGATAATCCTGATTTAGAATCTCATTCAAATAGAATCGTCCAACGGTGCGCTCTTAGGTTGTTTGTCAAATACTGGGTTCACGATATTTTGATTTGTAATGTTATCCCTAAATGAAAATTTCATTTTTGTACTTATCCTAATCTTGTAAACGCGAACGAATTATAAAAGAAAAACACGCCAATTAGGAATAACAAATGTGTATCATTCTTTCCAGTTCTGTGCAGGTGCATTTTGCCAAAAATACATTCCGGGGTCATAGAGCGATCATATATAAGATAGGTCCATGAAGGGACACGCCGATAAGGCACGCTTGGTAATGGTGCGATCATGTGTAATGGGCGTGTCATAAGGTATGCAAGTTTGTATTGCGGCTGTGTGCGACTGTCGTGCCAACATGGCTTGCATTTTTTCACAATGGTACAGAAAGCCTCATGAATGGACAATTATCAATATGTCTAAGATGCCATTATGATTCCTTTCGATACTTGGGATATGCAGTCTATGAGAGAAACCAATTCTTCTGATAAGAAATTGACCTTCAAATGATCTTGAACTGTGAAAAAACAACATAATATTTTGGCCTTTTTTCAGGCATTTAGGAAGAGAAGATCAACATTCTGAAATGATAGCATTGACTTTTTTTTTTTTTTTTTGAAATTACACAATTGTGTAACACGATTTTTATTTAATTCTTTTTTTTGTTTTCATAAACAGGCATACATACATAAAACATATATAAGGTATTCACCTTAAAAAAAGGCAAAGGACTTAATCCTATTTGCTCACATATTTACGCGTAAACAGACAAATATACAAAGATGTAATTAGCGTATGATATGTTTATATACTCCCCATTTCGTGTCAAACTGTACCATATTTTGTTTCAATTCACTTTCGTACTCACTGGCTAACATTTCATTTTTGATTATTCTTAATATATCTGGTATCTTGCATTTTTGACCTTCTGGTCTTCGTTGATATATAAGTAGCTTAGTGCTAATGATGAATATGTTTATTTGAAATGAAATATTATTTTTCACCGGTATTCCAAAAATCTTTTCCTTGTTGGAAATTTTTATATGTCTATCTATATGCTCTCTCAACCATAATTCTGCTTGTCTCCATAGATTTGCTGTTTCAGGACATTCGATTAATGCATGAATTGTGGTGTCAATTTGGTTTTTACAGTATAGGCATTCATTCGTGTTAAAAATCTTCATTTTGTGTAGCAATTGCCGTGTATTTAACCTATCATGCAATATTTTGAATTGAACATATCTGTTATATACACACTTAGGGAATTATTGTGTAATTTTAAAAGCATTATGGATATCATCTTCAGAAATATCATCATTTAACATTATTTCCCATTTTTCTCTTAAATTTGGTATAATATTAGTGGCTTTGGATTGTATAATGGAGTATATAGGTTGGCATCCTTTACCGTTCATTTGTATGATCTTTAGTATATATGGTAAAATAGGTTGCACTTTGTTAATATTGAGATTTAAGCGTAATTTCATTATTTTAGACTTGATATGTGCATAATCTAGAAAATTGCATTTAACCTCAAGAGTATCTTGTAAATATTCTATAGTTATGAATTGATCTTCTATAAATAAATCTTTCACAAATTTAATACCTTTGTTAAACCATTCCTTGTTAAAATATGAACATACTCTGGTGTTATACCAAATTGGCATAGTGTTATGAATAGCATTCTCAGGTAACCATACTTCGTTATATAGTGTTTTAAAAGCACTAATGACATCTTTCCAAAAACTATTAGTACATGATTGCCAGAGAGTATTCAGATAGTCATCTCCAAAAAGAAATATCTTATGAATATTAAAAAATATGGGGAAAATACACCAGCCACTATTTTCTTTTAGTATTCTGCTTAGCCAAGTAATTTTTAAGGCTTTATCAAAGGCTACTAAATTGGAATATTTTAGCCCCCCATGCTCTAATGGATTGTATAAAATTTCTTTTCGAAATTTTGCAGGTTTTGAATCCTATAAAAAGTTGTTATAAATGGTTTCAATTTTGGTGAATAACTCTATTGAAGGGGATGGGAGAGACAGCAGGATATGTATTAGTTTAGATGTTAAAAGACTTTTTATGATTGTGATTTTTCCAATCGGAGTAAGGAATCTTGGAGCCCATATTCGAATTAGTTTATGTATTTCACAGATTTTTTTGCTATATTAATGTCTGTAATTTTTTCCATGTTGTCAACATCAAATGTTATTCCTAATGATACAAATTCATTGGTCCATATCAAATTTCTTTCTAAACAAAATTTATCACTGCTGTCTCCCCATACCCCAATTTTGATGATTTTAGTTTTTTCTATGTTCACTTTCAAGCCAGATATGCATTGAAAGATCCTTAGAGCATCAAGGGCTGCTGATAAATTGTGTTCATTTGCTGTTAAGTACAAAGTGGTGTCGTCGGCGTATAAAGATATTTTCTGTTTCTCCTTATATACCTCAATACCAACAATATTCTTATCCTGTCTTATGGCCATTGCCATAATTTCTGCCGCCAGAACAAAAATGTAAGGGGACACTGGGTCCCCCTGTCTACACTCCCTATGGAGGAGAACTTTTTCTGAGATGTGCCCATTCTGTACTATATATGAGTATGAGTTAAGTTGTATAGAATTTATCCATTTAATTATATTGGGTCCAAAGTTAAAAATTTTCAAGGTTTTAGATATAAACATGATAGCATTTACTTATCAATATGGATTGTCTTCTCTCATAGACTGCATATCCCAAGTATCAAAATGAATCATTATATGGCATCTTAGACATGCTGATAAGTGTCCATTTTGAGGCGTTCTGTACCAGTGTGTCTTTTAATTTCAAAGTGCACATATGTGCAACAGGATGTTTATAGTTTCCATTGTCATAGATTTCAAGCAATATCCTTGAACAATAGTATAAACTTTGTACAGTTATACACTGACATTGTGTGTTTCCAGGGTACATGGTATGCATTATATTCTATAAGCATAGGGAAAAATGAAGTATACAATCATAAGATATACCAACTACTACGCGCAATCAGCAGTGCCACTTTGTGCTCAGTGTAGTACTTAACTTTCTTGTCTACATAAAGAGTGAATGTTATAACATAATCCAGCTACAAGTTATAGATTTTTCATAAATGTTAGATGCAAGTTTTATGCGAGATAAAATAGCAGAAGTAACTATATATGTAAATATAATAAGTTAATTTTTCTTTCTTATGTTCCTTTACTGTTCCTATATTGTGTTTTTTCAGTATCTTACCCCTATTCTGATTTTGTGAGGTGCAATTTCACGTATATTTGTTATATTGTAAATCCATATTTACAGTCAATAGATATACAATACAATACAATTATCTTTTCTGAGGATGTCTGTGAATGATTTTTACTTTTGAGCAAACGTGTCTATCTACACCTTTTACTGATGACTCGTAATGTGTAGATTTTAAATAAAGATCTTTTAACATCCCTCAATAATATTTTTGGCCTTTTTCCTTTTGAAGTAAATGACATCTTTTTTCTACTAATTACTACTAGTTGTCTGGTTATCTGATGTTTCAACAATTTTTTTTCTTCTGATTCTGCTATTTTGAAATGGCAGCCATTGAAACTTTTGATCCATTCCTCAGTAATTTTCGAGAGAGTTATTACATTCTCATATTCAAGGTAGATATGTTCAATGGCCTCAATGCTGTTGTTTCAAAATAGACATATTACAGTCTCTGACATACCCATTTTACATAATAACTTGTTATGGACTGTATGTCTATGTAAGAATCTATATTGATTGTAATATTAATACACGAAAACAATTTAACATACTTGAAAGCCTTTGTTACTACATCTAGATTTATCACTTCATTCTTAACATTGGACCATTTGTTTAGTATATTTTGTATTGTGTCCTAAAATATCTTGAGTACCAAAATAAACGTTTTTGTTACCTTTGATTTCTATATATAACATATACGGTAACTGGGGACCTTGTTTTGTATAATTCTCCACTTGAAACTTTGATGTTTTATATTTTATGCTTTTTCATACAAATGTGTAATAACAAATTGATTTGATTATTGACCCATTTCTTTATGTCTTCATATATAAATATTTTACCTTCAGTATCTATCAGGTCTCCAATTGTGTTAATCTCTTTGTTCGACCCCTCCTCATTTTTTGCTACCATCAAAAAGTTGTTGTGCCATAATGGATAGATGGTTTTATATCTAGTCTCTTTTGGGATATAACTTTTATATATGAACAGTAAAGATCTCAATGCATCATGTAAGAAAATATGTTCTCTTTTGAAATCTTTCTAGATACACATCACCTTAAATATAAATCAAATCCAACTTAAACGTTTTGGGGAAAGCTGCCATCCATCATCTGATTCAAAAATCCTTTTGAAACAAGACACTTAAAGCGCCATTTCTATCTTTCTAATATTTGGGAATTGTAATCCACCTTCGAATGTAATTTTATCCAATATTGAAAGTTTAATTTGGGTGTTTTTCCATTAAGATTCCCAAAGTTTTCAATTTTTACAAACATATCCTCATGAGGTTTTTGTCAGGACAGCAGAATGTGAATAACTTTTGACATTGATAGACTGTTTATGGTGTTGATTTTCCCAACTGGGGTTAGGTATCTTTATCACCAAATATTGAGTCTTTCTATTTCTTGAATCTTGGGCTTCAGATTCTGTGCAGTTATGTTCTTAATTCCTTCATGCTGTAGTCAATACTTAATGAGGTAAAACCTCCCAAGGGGCACACCTTATGGTTTGCAGTAGGAGTTGGCACCTCCCGGGAACCCTGAGCTGGTATAGCACCCTCCTCACCTTATAAAAGAAGGGGGATGTGTGGATCTGTCTATCGATATCCTGCATCTAAAAGATACCTTGGTCCTCTTGGGATCTGAAGGCTCTGCTCTTACTCTCCCTCTTTTTCTTCTTTCACCTAGAATAAGTATGCTTTGTCATTGTTCTTCAACAATGACGAAGGACCACTTTTGCTAATATCTTATGGCATTAAATGACATTTGTGCGTAGATGTGCCTATAAAGACTTATCAATTCATTCATTCTAATGAGGTAAATTGATTTGTCCAGATTAGTTTTGAGGTCCCTGCAAAGTATATTCCTAATTCCTAATTTCATCACCTTTGTTTCATCACCTTTGTTTCATCACCTTTGTCTCATCATCTTTGTTTCATCTTTGTCTCATCACCTTTGTTTTGTCACCTTTTTGTCATCACCTTAGTTTCATCACCTTAGTTTCATCACCTTTGTTTCATCACCTTTGTTTCATCACCTTTGTTTCATCACCTTTGTCTCATCACCTTTGTTTCGTCCACCTTTGTTTCATCACCTTTGTCTCGTCACCTTTGTTTCATCACCTTTGTTTCGTCACCTTTGTGTCATCACCTTAGATTCATCACCTTAGTTTCATCACCTTTGTTTCGTCCACCTTTGTTTCCTCACCTTTGTCTCGTCACCTTTGTTTCGTCACCTTTGTCTCGTCACCTTTGTGTCATCACCTTTGTTTCATCATCTTTGTTTCATCTTTGTTTCATCACCTTTGTTTCGTCACCTTTGTTTCGTCACATTTGTGTCATCACCTTAGTTTCATCACCTTAGTTTCATCACCTTTGTTTCATCACCTTTGTTTCATCACCTTTGTCTCGTCACCTTTGTTTCATCACCTTTGTTTCGTCACCTTTGTGTCATCACCTTAGTTTCATCACCTTAGTTTCATCACCTCAGTTTCATCACCTTTGTTTCATCGCCTTTGTTTCGTCACCTTTGTGTCATCACCTTAGTTTCATCACCTCAGTTTCATCACCTTTGTTTCATCACCTTTGTTTCGTCACCTTTATGTCATCACCTTTGTTTCATCACCTTAGTTTCATCACCTTAGTTTCATCACCTTTGTTTCGTTCACATTTATTTTGAGTCCTGGGAGGCTATGGTTTTCTCCCAAAATGTCTCTTGCTAAAACGCATCGTGAGGATGGTGTCATCAGCAAACTGCAATATCATATGCTCCCTGTAAGTGTGTGTTTCCTGAAGCTCTCATTTAGAAGCTCAATTGATGATACAAAAGGATAGGGGGGATATCGGATGCCTTTTTATGTATCCTGCCAATACGTTAATTGTGTCTGAGATATGCCCATTTTGTAAATGTTTTGACTGTGAATCTTTTTCTAAACTTTTTGAGAAATGATGAGAGGAGAGAAACCTTGTTTACAACAATACCTCCACCTCATCATCAAATGTGTCGTAGAATCATGTTATTGTCCCTTAGATATTGTCAAAAGTATCCTCGAACCAGTGAGGAACTCATTAGTATGAAGAGGTTTAATACTTTGTGGGTAAGGTGGGTAAAATGATTAGGGATGGATAACCGATATTACATGTTTGGATGTGATTAGGTTTCAACTTTGTAAAGTGTCAAGTGTTTCATCATGAGGCATTCTACGTGCACACACACACACACACACACACACACACTCACACACACACATATATATATATATATATATATATATATATATATATATATATATATATATATATATATATATATATATATATACTAGTATATATATATATATATATATATATATATATATATATATGTATATATATATGTATATATATATATATGTATATATATATATATATGTATATATATATATATGTATATATATATATATGTATATATATATATATATATATATATATATATATATATATATATATATATATATATATATATATATATATATATATTCATACATGTCATGTCCTTGTCCCCAAAATAGTATTTGCAATAGTACTTGTGTACGTTATTGTTCGCATGAGAAATCTGTTCATCAACCTTTAGTATATTACTATAATTCTTTAGATACGAATCTTTAAAATCGTATGTGAATTTATAATGGCAGTTTCTGTGAATTCAAGGTCTATGCCTGTCTAGAAGAAAAGACTAGGGAAGGTTAGGTATATATATATATATATATATATATATATATATTCATACATGTCATGTCCTTGTCCCCAAAATAGTATTTGCAATAGTATTTGTGTACGTTATTGTTCGCATGAGAAATCTATTCATCAACCTTTAGTATATTACTATAATTCTTTAGATACGAATCTTTTAAAATCGTATGTGAATACATAATGGCATTTTCTTTGAATTCAAGGTCCATGCTTGTCTAGAAGAAAAGACTAGGGAAGTAAGGCCCAGCAGAGTTAGTGCGGGAACAGGAAAAGATCTTTTATGTTACTTTGGACCACTTTTGGTGTTAGCAATTTCCAAATTAAACAGATAAAAGAGTATGTATAAGTTCCATCTTATTTCCAAGTTGACAAACATTCTACTAGCTCTGACAAACCCCTCACGCAAGACCCATCAAAACCTGAAGACATTTCAATGTCTATTTGTGGTTGGGTAAAACACCGAAATTATGAAGAAAAGTTTTGCAATCACTACTTCTCTTGGATGGAATATTTGTCAGATACATCACAACTACCAAACTAAACTAAGGCGATCTTTGGAAATGTCTACCATGTGCATATCCATCTTTGTCACATACAGTGTACAACAGTTCAATTCTGCATTTACTGTTATGAGCCATGGGTGAAAATCAGCGGGAATAGCTCTACCTAAGACTGGGTGTACAGTGAGATGGCATACAGTGCTGGCATTTAGTTCCTGCATTAAATACATGGGCTACCCGGGCATAATACACGGCCGCACATCCGATTGCCCAGTTTCCTAGCCATGGTGCATGAATGACCTCACAACTGAATGTAGCTTTGATTCGCAAGCTACACAAGCTACATTGATGTGCTTGGCTTATCTTATTGACATGTTATACGTCGGTTTTTTACAACCAGGCAGTGGTGGCAGACGTCCGGTCGACTGGTACAGTAATTAAATGCCGGTACTGTAGCAGTTATCTGGTCATTGAAAATCTTGCTAAAGTCTCGAAGGTGCACGAACAAGGAAGTCAAGGAATTCTTATTGGTATAACTTAAACTTTATTTACATGAATTCAATTCCATACATAAATTGTGACTAGATGATCAGCACTTATCTATGCTGTGTGGGGTTTTGCTTCAATGGAAGACTTCTTAAGATTATAAGATAGCCTGTATCTTCACGGAGACTACACAAGATGGTTAGGAACAAATAAATCCATACAGGGAACATACAATGCTAAAATAACCCAACCAAATACTTGCATTGACCCGTAGCATGTCAACTAGTATAGACATTCATGGAAGGGATTATTCCTGAATAGCTAGGGATAACTTAGTGGTAACATTGATATATTATATGTGTAAGCAGTTTGATGGTCAGGCAATGAGGATCTATGGCAAAGCCCATTTGCATTTCTTTTTATGACCCGTGATATCCGGTGAAATGATACTAGTATCAGTCTTATGGCGTCCTGGATATCTTTTTCATAGAAAAAAAGGTTCTTGACCCTAAGAGCTGTTTTTCTTATAACATTTAACCGGATTTTGTAGAAGAGTTGTAATAATGGGGAGAACTGTTGTTTGTGCAACAGATCTAGTGTTGTAGTTTCTCACCCAGGAGGGCGATGAATTCAACGATGGTTCTCGTTGGACGACCTGAAATGAAAACAAAACGTTTAAATTAGGTTTGTATTAGAAATGTCACGATATGTATATATAAACACTGGGTTTACAAAAGAAATAGCATGTTTATATATTTTACATATTGATAACGAAAAGGTTGGAGTTTTAGACAAACGATGCAAGTACCATTAATGAAACAAAGCAAATGCACTTTGCGATACAAAGTAGATATCATTTACTGATGACAAATACACATATCATCCTCGAAAGTCAGAATTCGCTGAAATAGCACTTCCAATGGAAATGCAAAGCATAACTCATAAAAGTAAGAGTTTTTTTTCTATTACAGCAATGATACAAAGAAAGTGGTGTGTAAAACCGCATGATTGTATTTGCGTGTATCACCAAACGCATGTGTATAAAAACAAAGAATAACTCATTAACAGATTATAGTATATATTATTGATCATACCACAGCTTTTTAAAATAAAACTGACTTTTGACTTCCAGATTCCTTTTGCAGGAAACCTGTTTCAATCAGGAGAACACCCCCTTCCAATTTGTGAAAACTCTCTCTCTACATTGACCAACTCCATTAATCGATTATGGTTAGATTCCCAGTATGTGTTTCCTGATAGCTGATTACCAAATAACCCGCACATGGCATTTGATGCATTACAACCCTTTTGCTGCTGGTGGCTAATTTGGCCAATACAAAATGGTGCAAATATACAGAAATAGTAATTGAAACCCTGGCACATCGATACTCATCTGAGAGCATTCAGCAAGAACTATCCAATGAATACCAACATGACAGAATTTTGATGGTTTTCAAAAATCGTTGCATCCTTGTGCTTTGGGTGAAAGTGGCTCAAGGGTTAAAATGAATGGTCTGTATCACTGGTAAACCATGCTAGACAAGTGTCGCCACCTACCGCTCATTCCTGGTACCATGTATGACACGGTGCCTGTGTTTCCCATGACGCTGGCCATGTCTATGTGCAGGTATGGTGTCTTGCTGACGAACTCATAGAGGAAGGCAGCTGCGGTGCTGGAGCCGCTGCCCCCTGAGGCGATGTTGTTGACGTCGGCGAGCTGGGAGCGAGTGGTGGCGGAGGTGTGGTACTTCCACAGCGGCATCCTCCACATACGGTCACCTGTCCTACCGCTGGCCTGAATCAGGGGTACATCCAATCAACATCAGAATAATGGCACGAACCATGCAACTATGTCAGGTGTTGTGAACCATATTTATAGTATCACACTTTATTTTAGTAAGAAAATGTTTACACTTCAGAAATATGGTTTTTGTTCATAGATCCACTCCCTAATGGCCGGACTTGCCATTGAAAAGTGAAGTCTGGATGCTAAAATACTGATAGTAGTGATTGCATTTTAAAGCAATATTTTACAAAACTATTTAAGGTATGTTTCAGGCTAGGTCGTGCTACAATTAAGTGATAACCTCTAAGTAGTGAGAAAGTTTCAATCAAAAAGATATATCGGAAACTTTCTGTCTTTCGTGGTAGGGTACTGGGTTAGGGGTTTTCACACGTGACCCGCTTCTTCTCTTGGCGCATGGATAGGCGGCGGTAAGCAAGAAAGCTATTACGCTGTATTAGCCACGACTAGCACGTATTTATGCATCTAGACAGTTTCATATAGTAAAAGGAGTTATTTCCGCACTCAAAATAGGTTGATACAGTAAACATACACGAAAATTAATGCTGATTCAATTGGACCAAGGCATGGAGATTTCTGTACAATCTCGGATAGTGAAGCACTATATATTTCACGGATGCTTTACAAATTTAGTGATATGTTTTAGGAATTTTTTCTTTGTAGTACATTGTGAATTTTACAAAATCGAATGTTCGATGACGCAACTTATATATTTCAGTTTCCCGAGTATATGTTACCAAAAGCAAGTCAGTTCTATTAACATTTCAGTATTGGGATAACCTAGATGTAATCTATGTTTATCTTACCTGGTGGAATAGGTCCCAGAGGTAAGGTGTGTCAGTGAAGGCTCCTGAAGCGACAGGTCCCAGAGCGGATACCATGGCACCTACAAACAGGCAGGGTTAATACCATTCTAGCATCAAATGTCGGTGATTTCAACACTCACCTTAAGAAACCATGGCCAATTACGGTAGATTGATTCTTGGTACATTATAATGCAGCAAGGATATCGAATGTCAGATGTTTTCAGGGCCTTACCTTCCAGCTTCAGAACCAACACATTTTAACAGTCAGAGGACTGACCATCTGCTTGATTTGGAAATTTCTTCGTTTATTGTCATTGTTCTGCCATATTTCGGGTAGGGGGTTACTAACTGTTTCTAGTGGCCGAGAAAACTGCAGTGCCTGTCAAATCAACGCCTAAACCCGAGTCACTGGCAACTTTCTCTTGTCCACTTTCAAATTGACAACATCTCAGTGGGTTCTTACCGTCCAACTGTATAGGAAATCAAATGATTCTATGGGTGTTTAACTTCAGAACTAAGACATTGTATTTAACCCATTCACACTCAGAGGTACTTTGGAAAGTATCGTCTGCTAGTCTCATACCTTTGGAAATAACTTGGTTATAAAGCAGAAGTTCACAAAATATTTGAAGGAGAGTTGATTTCTTGCTTCTGGTCAACATTTCCCTTTCAAATGTTTTCTAGAAAATGCTTCTGTAGGTAAAAAATATATAAAATCGTCAGGCCTGTTTTGGCCTCTCTGAGTGATAAAAGATTAAGCCAGAGATAGCTGCTGGTCATACCGGTGAGAGTGGCGACATCTATGATGGCCTTAGGTTCAAACGTCTCAGCGTAGCACAGGGCATCAGCCATGATCAGACGGCCCTCAGCATCAGTGTTATCAACCTGAAGAAAAACAAAAAACCTGCATAACTTTGAAACCTTTGCAATACGACGGCTTCACCAAACGAATGATTAATGATCGACTTACGTCTATTACAGTCATTATGGTAAAACAAGATAGTATTATCAAAATGATTCGAATAGTAGTATTACAAAGAATATTAGTGAAACAATTGCCTCGCTTCGGCTTGGCATTTTTGCTTCACTAGTTACCTGCATCTCGTTCTTCCTCTATTTCAGACTCACGATCACCCTGCACTCTTTGATATAAAGAGAAGTGTTCCACCTAACCTAAATGCCACTTTCAGAGTAGCTTCAAACTGGTGTGTTATCTATTACCATGCGTTATAAAGGGAGACGCGTGGCTATTCCGGAGTTTACTTGGTAAAACTTTACACCCAATCAAGCTTCCACCTTCAGAGTACATTCAAAGTAATAAATGTTATCTATCTTAAGAAAGAACGTAAAGCAGTAGGTAGGGCCTACCTGGATAGTTTTTCCATTCATGGCAGTGACTACATCACCAGGGTGGGTAGCAGATCCGCTGGGCATGTTGTCAGTCAGGGGAATGAACGCTAGAAGATAAGAACAGAATTATGTCTAATGCGTTTATGCGCACAGCCGCCGCCAAAAACAGTGATGCACATTAGCTGGCTAGCATTGCAAATGAAGCCACAATGGTTTGGATAATAAAAGGTGACATGCCCTCATATTTTGGAACGTATTGGTTTTTAGGAAGATGATTACCTACACACACATTTATATATATATATATATATATATATATATATATATATATATATATATATATATATATATATATATATATATATATATATATATATATATATATACACATGTATATATATATATATATATGTGTGTATATATATATATATATATATACATATATATATATATATATATACATATATATATATATATATATATATATATATATATATATATATATATATATATATATATATATATATATATATATATATATATGTTTATATATAAACTGACCTTATCATTATAATTATTATTATTATTATTATTATTTTTATTATTATTATTATTATTATTATCATTATTATTATTATTATTATTATTATTATTATTATTATTATTATAACTATTATTATTATTATTATTATTATTATTATTATTATTATTATTATTATTATTGTTATCATTATTATCATTATCATTATTATATACTGACCTCTGACATTGATGGGCAGCTTGAGTTTGGCGATAGTTACAAGGGTTCCCATGACGGCTGCAGCTCCTCCCATGTCTCCCCGCATCTTATCCATGTTAGAGGAAGGCTTGATGGAGATTCCACCACTGGAGAAGGAATGCAGTATGGAAATATCTTACTTTGACGCAATGCAAAGTTTGATTATGCAACAAAATGCTCATCGAGTCATGAAGGTGTGGTATTAAAATTCTCTTTTTAATCAGATTCATTTCAGGACTACAAAAGCGATAGGAAGTTCAACTCTACCCTTTCCAAATAAGATTTCCCCCTTCCCCATGTTCACCCATGGGTAATGTTCATTACTATGTTTAGAAGGGCAACGTGTAGAAGAAAATCTTACGTGTCAAATGTCACTCCCTTGCCTACCATTGCGAGTGGTAGATCGAGATTTTTGCCTCCTTTGTAGAAGATGTCCAGGAAGACTGGTGGAGTGACTCCCAATGATCCATCGTTGACGGACAGGAATGCTCCCATCTTCATTTCCTTAGCCCAGGCCCTATCCCTGAAAAAACAGCGAAATACATATAAACACACACACACACATGTTTACCTTCAGTGAAGGATTGAAAACTATGGCTATTAAAACTCGATCAACACTATTTCCAAAATATTCAAGTAACTGTAACATATTTAACGAGACACGTTCACTCAGAAAGTTCCTGGGCATGCAGTAATCTTTTTGTATGCAAATTAATCTTTCGTGAATTATTTATAAATCGTAGTTCTTGTGAAGCTGCTATAGATTATTATCATAGTGAAATGGCAAAACATTCTGGGGTTGCAATGCCTGAAACTAACACAGGCTGAGAAAAAAATGGAATGAGCACTCATGCTAAATACACTAGGACAGCTGGGCACCTTTATGTTTTAGTCAGTTTAGACATCAACGGCTCCGAAAGTGTGTGATGAGTCATATTCCACACACTTTCCGGGTCTGTGATTGGCGGAAAGTCGCCGCCTGTAGTAGAAATGATGCTTTAACCCATTAACGCTCAGAGAGGCCAAAACAGGCCTGACAATTTTGGGAATATTTCTCTAACAAAAGAGTTTTTTGGAAAATAATCGAAGGAGAAATGCTAGGGAGAAGTCAAATAACAACTCTCCTTCAAATATTTTGTCAGCTTTTGCTTTATTCCCAAGTTATTTTGAAAAGTATGAGAGTAGCAGACGGTACTTTCTAGGGGATCTCTGAGTGTGAATGGGTTAACAAACCTGATGATCATCTCTACGTTGTCTGTTTTGTTGAACTCCTCCTGTGCGATCTCGCCGAACCTTGTAGGTGTGAGGTAGTTGGCAGGCATCTCAGCCAATCGCCTGGCCAGGTTCTGTCCTTCACCCAGCAACACGCCACGTGACCATTCTCTACAGCATCACAAACATAGCAAAACAATGAACAATGGCCAACACACGTATGATGGTGAAAATATTCCATTCTCTAAAATAGTTATCATTTATATTTGAAGAAAGGGAAAGGAATGGTTCAAAATGAGAGAGAATACGTGTTCTGATTTGGACATATTACTTGCTGAATGCGTAGAAAGATTCATTGAAACCTCCAGTTATGTCCGAATCGGATGACTTAAGAAATGAAAACAAGGCATGCATTTCTGAATTTTACGTTAGAGAAGTCCCCTACCTATGCACTGTCTAACTTATATTTCTGATCGACTTAGTTATTAAATATCATATGCCGCTATTCTTTTTTCAGTATCAATGCTATTAGAAAAGGACCAATCCATTTAAAGGGTGGCTCAATAATAAACCTGCATCTGTCTCCAAAACGTTATATCAGTCGATGTAATAGAACACAATGTACGTATGGATGACGATATGACGATATTCAATACTATTACCAAATATATAGATTGGATTTTAATATGAGAACAATGCCGCCTTGTTAAATCTAGAGTGTCAAGACAAAGCAATGTGTTTACATGAGGGTATCAGCATGAACTCATGTTCTGGGCGTAGCACGCCACCTTGGCACACTTACAACATAACCCTGCACTGAATCTCGCATGAACTTCCCTACCTGGTATCGTTGAGGTTCTGCCACCATGGCACATTTATAACATAACCCTGCACTGAATCTCGCATGATCTTCCCTACCTGGTGTCGTTGAGGTTCTGTGCGTAGCACGCCACCTTGGCACACTTACAACATAACCCTGCACTGAATCTCGCATGAACTTCCCTACCTGGTATCGTTGAGGTTCTGTCACCTTGGCACACTTACAACATAACCCTGCACTGAATCTCGCATGAACTTCCCTACCTGGTATCGTTGAGGTTCTGTCACCTTGGCACACTTACAACATAACCCTGCACTGAATCTCACATGAACTTCCCTACCTGGTATCGTTGAGGTTCTGCCACCTTGGCACACTTATAACATAACCCTGCACTGAATCTCACATGAACTTCCCTACCTGGTATCGTTGAGGTTCTGTCACCTTGGCACACTTACAACATAACCCTGCACTGAATCTCGCATGAACTTCCCTACCTGGTATCGTTGAGGTTCTGCCACCTTGGCACACTTACAACATAACCCTGCACTGAATCTCACATGAACTTCCCTACCTGGTATCGTTGAGGTTCTGCCACCTTGGCACACTTACAACATAACCCTGCACTGAATCTCACATGAACTTCCCTACCTGGTATCGTTGAGGTTCTGCCACCTTGGCACACTTACAACATAACCCTGCACTGAATCTCGCATGAACTTCCCTACCTGGTATCGTTGAGGTTCTGTGCGTAGCAGGCCACCTTGGCACACTTATAACATAACCCTGCACTGAATCTCGCATGAACTTCCCTACCTGGTATCGTTGAGGTTCTGTGCGTAGCAGGCCACCTTGGCACACTTATAACATAACCCTGCACTGAATCTCGCATGAACTTCCCTACCTGGTATCGTTGAGGTTCTGTGCGTAGCAGGCCACCTTGGCACACTTATAACATAACCCTGCACTGAATCTCGCATGAACTTCCCTACCTGGTATCGTTGAGGTTCTGTGCGTAGCAGGCCACCTTGGCACACTTACAACATAACCCTGCACTGAATCTCACATGAACTTCCCTACCTGGTATCGTTGAGGTTCTGCCACCTTGGCACACTTACAACATAACCCTGCACTGAATCTCACATGAACTTCCCTACCTGGTATCGTTGAGGTTCTGCCACCTTGGCACACTTATAACATAACCCTGCACTGAATCTCGCATGAACTTCCCTACCTGGTATCGTTGAGGTTCTGTCACCTTGGCACACTTACAACATAACCCTGCACTGAATCTCACATGAACTTCCCTACCTGGTATCGTTGAGGTTCTGTCACCTTGGCACACTTACAACATAACCCTGCACTGAATCTCACATGAACTTCCCTACCTGGTATCGTTGAGGTTCTGTCACCTTGGCACACTTACAACATAACCCTGCACTGAATCTCACATAAACTTCCCTACCTGGTATCGTTGAGGTTCTGCCACCTTGGCACACTTACAACATAACCCTGCACTGAATCTCGCATGAACCTCCCTACCTGGTATCGTTGAGGTTCTGTCACCTTGGCACACTTACAACATAACCCTGCACTGAATCTCACATGAACTTCCCTACCTGGTATCGTTGAGGTTCTGTCACCTTGGCACACTTACAACATAACCCTGCACTGAATCTCACATAAACTTCCCTACCTGGTATCGTTGAGGTTCTGCCACCTTGGCACACTTACAACATAACCCTGCACTGAATCTCACATGAACTTCCCTACCTGGTATCGTTGAGGTTCTGCCACCTTGGCACACTTATAACATAACCCTGCACTGAATCTCGCATGAACTTCCCTACCTGGTATCGTTGAGGTTCTGTCACCTTGGCACACTTACAACATAACCCTGCACTGAATCTCACATGAACTTCCCTACCTGGTATCGTTGAGGTTCTGTCACCTTGGCACACTTACAACATAACCCTGCACTGAATCTCACATGAACTTCCCTACCTGGTATCGTTGAGGTTCTGTCACCTTGGCACACTTACAACATAACCCTGCACTGAATCTCACATAAACTTCCCTACCTGGTATCGTTGAGGTTCTGCCACCTTGGCACACTTACAACATAACCCTGCACTGAATCTCGCATGAACCTCCCTACCTGGTATCGTTGAGGTTCTGTCACCTTGGCACACTTACAACATAACCCTGCACTGAATCTCACATGAACTTCCCTACCTGGTATCGTTGAGGTTCTGTCACCTTGGCACACTTACAACATAACCCTGCACTGAATCTCACATAAACTTCCCTACCTGGTATCGTTGAGGTTCTGTCACCTTGGCACACTTACAACATAACCCTGCACTGAATCTCACATGAACTTCCCTACCTGGTATCGTTGAGGTTCTGCCACCTTGGCACACTTATAACATAACCCTGCACTGAATCTCGCATGAACTTCCCTACCTGGTATCGTTGAGGTTCTGTCACCTTGGCACACTTACAACATAACCCTGCACTGAATCTCGCATGAACTTCCCTACCTGGTATCGTTGAGGTTCTGTCACCTTGGCACACTTACAACATAACCCTGCACTGAATCTCACATGAACTTCCCTACCTGGTATCGTTGAGGTTCTGCCACCTTGGCACACTTACAACATAACCCTGCACTGAATCCCACCTAAACTTCCCTACCTGGTATCGTTGAGGTTCTGCCACCTTGGCACACTTACAACATAACCCTGCACTGAATCTCGCATGAACTTCCCTACCTGGTATCGTTGAGGTTCTGTCACCTTGGCACACTTATAACATAACCCTGCACTGAATCTCACATGAACTTCCCTACCTGGTATCGTTGAGGTTCTGTCACCTTGGCACACTTACAACATAACCCTGCACTGAATCTCGCATGAACTTCCCTACCTGGTATCGTTGAGGTTCTGCCACCTTGGCACACTTACAACATAACCCTGCACTGAATCTCGCATGAACTTCCCTACCTGGTATCGTTGAGGTTCTGTCACCTTGGCACACTTACAACATAACCCTGCACTGAATCTCGCATGAACTTCCCTACCTGGTATCGTTGAGGTTCTGTCACCTTGGCACACTTACAACATAACCCTGCACTGAATCTCGCATGAACTTCCCTACCTGGTATCGTTGAGGTTCTGCCACCTTGGCACACTTACAACATAACCCTGCACTGAATCTCGCATGAACTTCCCTACCTGGTATCGTTGAGGTTCTGTCACCTTGGCACACTTACAACATAACCCTGCACTGAATCTCGCATGAACTTCCCTACCTGGTATCGTTGAGGTTCTGTCACCTTGGCACACTTACAACATAACCCTGCACTGAATCTCGCATGCACTTCCCTACCTGGTATCGTTGAGGTTCTGGGCGTAGCACGCCACCTTGACGGTTGGCTGTCTCTTGGAGGCGGCCTTGAGCGCATCATACGCGAACAGGGACAGAGTTACGCCCACCGCCGCAGCTGAAAATAAGCAGAACAAATAATCAGGCTTTCATTCCTACAAGAGCTCGGTAGCCTGACTATTTTGTAAAAATATAACTTGGAAACGTTTAAAAGAGAAGTTTTCAAAGCCAGACTCCTTCCAACAACCCTGCATCAAATAGTTAGCGACTAAAAACTTAATGAGCAATTATTTTCAAATGTTCAAAGAAAATTCTAAAACACGTTTCTCCTGGAACCCATGGCATTAATTCGTTAATAAAGAGCCATTTTGTCGAGATAACCATGTGTAAAAACACACTTCAACATGGCAGACAGGGACGTATGGCGGACTTCCGACTACCATTCACATCTACAGTTAACGCCTGCTCTGACACAAGCAGTGTGACATTCATGGAAGTATTTTCAAAAAAGGCAATACATAGAGAACAATTAAACTAAAAGTCATCTATTCTTTTTCGTTTAAAACACTTCTTCACGTACTCTCCTGAATCTGCTCTCTTTATTCAGTTGTTTTTAACGTTGTCAGGGCATGCGTGGACTACAGAGGCAATTGGGTAAAAGAAAATTGACTTGTTTCCCATAGACCATTAGACGAGGTGTTCGTTGTTCTTTAGTAATCACTCGAAAAAAAATCTTATTTTGGTGGCAGTCATTTAAAAGGTCATCAACAGAACACATTTGCCTGTGACGTTTTGTGGGAAATACTGATAAGTAGCGCTCGCAGACAGCAGACATCTTGACGTATACCATTTACACAACACGGAAAACGAAAAATATCCTGGCCACGATATCTCAGCATTTTTCTTATCTTATCCCTTTTCAGTGACCGGCTGACTTTATTCTCAGGCCCAGTTTCAGATGGTGCGACTCTTGCACACTCGATGCAAGGTGGTTATCTGAGAAACTAAACCAAAAAGTCAATTGCTATGTAATACTATATCAGTATTATTTTAATTACTATGTACTTGTCCTATTTCATAACAGTGACGATTTAAACAAAGGAGCAAAAAGAAATCGTTTCACTAGTATATGTTTTATATGTTAGAATATTTTCTCACGTGGCAGGATGCAATAATCAGCCATGGCGGATCCACAATGTTCGTCTAAGGGGTTACCTCTCTACAAGGGGTTTGGATCGTTACAAAATGTATATCAATATAAAGTGTAATACAAAATAGGAAAATCAAAAACACGTTAACATAACAGGAGAGAAATAAAATAATAAAAAGGTCCTTTATCCAGAAATCACAGTCCTGCATGGATGCCATATCGAGAAACCAAGAGGGTGATAGGTACTGGGTTTTGATACACTATCCCCTCCTCGAGTTAGAGGTTACGTATACACATGCCACGAATATGCTCAGCTGCACTCAACCAAAAACCTACCATTCTCCTCAGAAACGACATTTGCCCAACATCATACTAGTATATGATATGTCACACGTGTTGTCAATTATATAGGTGCCAGAACCATTAGCAAAGCTTTCATAAAACATGCCATTTCCTTCGCCCTGAAAGTTTGGGCACTGCAAGATAATGTTTTTTGCATTGTCCTCGGCAGACAAGTCAATTGAGTGGCATGTTCAACGTGAGAACCTAATAGGCTTTCACACACTCCCATTAACACGTCTAGATTCTTTTGCATTCTAACTTCTATCCGCTATCATCTAAAGCACATGCTTTATCCCAAGATCTCTTCTGCCAAACTTCTTTCGAGAAATAATAACCACGGTCATTGGTCAACCATATTCCTGTCTTTGATTGAGTGTTTGATGGTGATAGTCCTACCTTCAGCATCGCCGCAGGAATCAACATCCACCTCCCTCTCGCCAAGACCCCTCAGGCTCACGGCACCAGCTGAAAACATCAAGAGTCGGACAGGTGTATATTGCATCTAGTTAAAACTGGGAACCCTTTATCAAGATGTAGGTCTCATTCAAACGTATCTGCTACATTGGTTTCATTTGTGTGAAATTCTCGGACCTATTCTCTTAAGCGTAACTAATACAGAGTATGTTTGCGAACGAATGACGTCGTTATTCCTTTGTTTGTAAATATATATATATATATATATATATATATATATATATATATATATATATATATATATATATATATATATATATATATATATATATATATATACATATACATATACATACACATATACATATATATATATATATATATATATATATATATATATATATATATATATATATATATATATATATATGTATGTATGTATGTATGTATGTATGTATATATATATATATATATATACATACATATATATATATATATATATATATATATATATATATATATATATATATATATATATATATATATATATATATATATATATATATATATATATATATATATATATATATACATATATATATATATATATATATATATATATATATATATATATATGTCCTTGAGTAACAAGATATATATATTCTTTGGCGGGATCCGCAGATTTAGCCCCCTCACCTGCCATTGCTATGCGGATGCTCTCCCTCATCTCATCCCTCTCCTCGATTTGATCGTATAACTGATCCTTGCTTCCCAGACCAACAGCGACCACTGTGCTGTATGTCTCACTCAGGTCGTAGAAGGTACGGGTTGAGCCTCTGCCAATTCCAGCACCATGTCTGAAGGCAATTTACATAGGACCATTA
The DNA here is from genome assembly GCA_963942565.1 of Maea johnstoni. Classification (NCBI taxonomy): domain Eukaryota; kingdom Metazoa; phylum Annelida; class Polychaeta; order Spionida; family Magelonidae; genus Maea; species Maea johnstoni. The sequence goes on along the minus strand of OZ012694.1, from coordinate 43,450,227 downwards.
CAAATCGGCATGAAATGTTCAAAAACAGTTATAACTCAAGCAAACACCATAATAAATAAAATGAAATGACATATGACATACCATGTTTTAATAATGACATGACGGCATATGGTATGACACCGAATGACATATGGCATGAAAATGAACATGAGCTCATTCCCCGAAAAGGAATGCATATGCAACAGTCTATGGTTACGAAACTGGCACTCATTTTGCCTTGCAGCATCAGAAAATGTGTGTTATTTAATGCGGATGTAACTTCAAAAGAATTTTGTTTGATAACTTGAAAATTACTTCCATAACCAGGATACTCGCCAAAGATGTCAGATCATATGTCCACGTATAGGCAGTGGGTGTCTAGGCGATATGAATTTTATACCGCAGCAAAAATGCAATTCAGCTACCAAGGTGGGGCCCTAAAGACAATGTGAATTTCACTTTCGAAAACTATCATTATTATTTTTAAAACGACTTAGTAAGAGATTTGTGACAAACATAGTTAGTCCAATACAGTAAATTGATTTTAATTTCCAATTTTAATTTGCAGCAATAGTTCCAAAGCAGCACTGAGATTTGACACAGTTCTGAACATCTTTTAACACCCGCTTGTTCTGGACTAACTGGTTACTGGCCTACACATTAACCATTAACTAGTTACCAACGAGGCAATGAGTAAGCACATTTAATATCCGGGAGGTGACAACTAAAGAAAACGTAGTTCGTTGTGAAACCGCCGACTAACCCTTTGGAAATTAACAATTTTCTGACATGCCTCAAGCGAGACTCATACCCGGGCCTCTATGACTGATTCGGTGTAAAGCCTATGTGTAATGCTTTAGACAGATCTCCCGGACTTAAAACAACCCCTTTTTAAAGCTAAATCAATATAACAGCATTCTATATAATTATCTTTCCTTGAAAATACGCCGCAGTCTTGTTCCAGCACATGGAAGATATATGCTTTGAATTACTTTGCTGTCTATCATCCAGGTCGCAAATCAGCTAAACGATGCATGAAAAAATACTTCTAACCAAATGTCCACTCACTTTGCCAGCAGCTCGGCAAACCTGCCCTTGGTCTGGTTGTTGAAGAAGGCGGCGGCTTGTGTGAGAACTGACGCTTTCTCTCCATCGTACACACCAAGCACCAAACCTTTACCCTGGGAGGAAAAGGAAGAGAGGAAGAGAAATAAACTCAGTTTTCACAGGATAGTGCCTCAAACATAAACAACACGGTACCGAGACTAAGTCATATTCAGGGAAAATTATCAAAATGGTTAAAACCGATGGGCAACTTTCAAAACTCGAAAACATGCGCACATTGCAATATATCTTAAGGAGGATGGCTTTTGATGAGAGGGAGCCTAACATACATCCATTCGAGTAGCTCATTAATCATGATAACGTGTCCATTAATAAGAGATACCACGCAGATCAGCATTGAAGATACCCTCTGACCTGACCCCTCAAATAGTGTCGTGCCTTTACAACCCCAATACAAAGTGTTGCCACAAGCTACTTGTCGTATTTAGTAAACAAGTTTTCCTTTTTGGATGTTTACTCTTTACCTGTTCTATCTATACCTTTTAATTATCATTATACTCGTAGGGCCGAGAAGCAATGTAAGCGATCGCGAAGTAAGGATTTGGATACTAATTAGATTATCAAACAGTACAGTTACTTATACATGTACATCGTTTGGACGGTGAGACTCTGGTCACAAAGAAAACACGTCTCCGATACGATACTGCCGTTACGCATTACTGTTAGATGATACCCCCACCTTGCCTACATATATACACAATCACTCTCTTGATATACGGCTATCTAACTAATGACTTATTTTTGCGAGTGATCAACTTATTTCTTTTTTACGAGTTCTCTCCGATCCGATGATTTTTAAAACATATTTTTCAAATTTGTATATAGATCTATTAACCTTTATGCTGCTGACAGCTATATTTGGCCAATACAAAATGATGAAAAAGCCCTGAAAATGACTGAAACCCTGGCACATGGGTACTCAGCGGAGAGTACTCAGTGAGAGCTGTCCAATGAGTGCCACCATGACAGGGTTAAGATGGTTTTCAAAAATAGTTGTGTCCTTGTGCTTTGGATGAAAGTAGCCATAGCATTGTAAGAGCTAACATAACAAACCTGTTTGCAGAAAGTTTAAAATCGTACACCGTTTGAGGGTTTGTACATACTTCATTTATATAATATCTAATAACAAATATTGTTTCATTCGAATGGAGAATCCAAAGTAATACTCATGACATACCTGTGTGCCTACAAAGCAGACAGCTGCTAGAACCAGTAGCGTGAGGGAGCCCATGGCGATGATGCCGCTATGAGATGTGCTATACAGTATGCCAGACACCAACAGTCAATCTCCTTATATTAGCTACAGTGTGCAGCAGCGTGAGAAAGCCAACACCAGGACCGCCGTGATTAGATAGTGGTCGGATGATGCACCAACCAAAGCACTTTCCGCTGTTCCACCAAATACAATGTTCAACCACTGAAGCAGTACGCACGCGTCTATAGGTCAAAGGTCATTGATATGGACACAGGAGAGATCGAATCCTATATAACAACTCTGGTAAGGCGAAGAGAAATAAAGTCCATGTTTGTTTCCTTGGATGTCGATAATCAGTATAGAGCAAGAAAAGTTATAGAAACGTTGAAATTGTGTATGTAGGTTTATTGATATCCCCCAGCTAACTATTAGAGTTAAATATAAGCACACAGAGTATAGTACAAAGTTCATGGGTACCCTCTAGGTTTTTGTGTTTCGTATTAAGCACTCGACAGAAAAAAGCCGCCATTTCTTGTCTACATTTCTTCCTAAACGATTCTGAGAGCATATATGTATTTGCCAAGAAAAAGACCTTTTCCAAGAAAGGGTAACGGTTTAGAAATAAAATTGAAATTTAGGTTGGACAAGCCGAACTGCATAGATAGTTTGTGGGGGAGGTTATACTATAATCGTCTTGCTTAAAAAGTAGATTTAGTAACTTTTAATCAGGAGTACTTCTAAAAATGGTTTCCAGAGTAACACTTTTTGGCTGATGTTGGTATTTTGAAGAATAATTATAACACCACTCTGTTAAGTGTTAAATTAGATAAGAAACGAATATAAGGCCTTCATTGGTCATCTCCTACTACGGTCACGTGATCAGGACTTGTCCTACTGTACTTTGTACATAGCAGCACGCACGCAGATCAAACTTAATTCACAACATACTTTCACTGCCATTTAACCTAAATATGAAATGATTAAGGATGCTTTACGACCAACTGTACATTCTTGTGGTGATAAAGAAAAATAACATTAATAATAATGATGATAAAAAAGTATTATATATATATATATATATATATATATATATATATATATATATATATATATATATATATATATATATATATATATATATATATATATATATATATATATATATATATATATATAACTAAATTGATAATGGTAAAAGTAATAAATTATACAAAAGTTCAGGGAAACATAAATCAACTAGCAAGAGCTCTGCTAGTTTAGGAAAATCTAAACCATCAATACTTAAAGAGTGGATTTCATTGTATTGGCAGAAATGTACGATGTCATGTAGAGATCGTAATAGCTTTTTCATAATGATATGTCAATCCAAGACTTTTTTGTATCATTTACCAATTTGGCTTGGCGTAATAATGACATACATTACTGAAGCTTGATGGATTATTCAAATAGTAGTATTGCCCTGATTTGAGGAAAATCATATCAGAACCCAGGCAAAATGGGGTTTAGAACCCTGACCAATGTAAATGTCCTCTTGGAAAACGATGAAGAAAGTACAGTAGATTTCTGATTATTCTTAACTACCTGGCCTGCTGAGCAAGGGGAGCTTCTTCCTTGGCCCTTTTATTCTGCATATGCCGTTATAAGTTCATGGTATCCATTTTGTCATTGAGCTTACCCTGGAGTTCTTGAATCATTTAGATCTTGAGGAAAACAAGTCCTGCGTACTTAGTTACTAGTATTACAAGTGTGTAGAAATCACACTGGGGACAGTCAGCATGATCTCGTCTTGGAAAACACACATAACTTACTACAAATTCAGGGCCTTTGTGACCCTTCTACCCTTTAAAACGCCACCTTGTGTGAAATATAGTTATTATATGTCATTGGGAAAAGAGACGCAGCGACGTTTGGCTACATGAAGCGCAGGTTTGGCTATATGCATGTCGAGCAAGGACCGCCCGATTCCTTCAGGTGATAGGATATCTGGTTTAAGTCCTGAAACGATGCTTCCATTCTGGATAACAGCGTGTAAATGGATCGATAAGATATACCATGACACTTTGAAAAGCAGATCTGGAATCGGAGAAAGTTTTGGTTCTCTTACCATACTCTTCTGGTCACAGTATCACTCTGATACAGTGGTGTATCTTTGTTCATTTAATTAAAAACATGACATTCTGATACCTGATTTGTTCTTAATCGTCTTCTTGATCCGTATTGATTGAACAATAGGTTAGTATAAATTGATTTTCATGTTTAAAGTTGTGTTTGTATTGTGTATATAATTATAAATTGTGATTTGTTTACCCTTCTCAAGGTTTATTAGTTTGTGTTTATTCATCTTATTTCTATATTATTTTAGATTATGTTAGTAATATGTTACTTCCTGTCCTTAATATTTTCTATTTTGAATAAAGTATGATTTTGCAATGTTATATTTACAGTCGATTATTATACAATTATATAAGGCACGTACACCTAAAATGCTTCGTGTGAAATTGTGATATCTAGATAAGTTACTGATTGTTTTGTACCCTGTCTCTCAAGTTCTGAGGGCTGTTTACTCCAGTGCAAAAAGTAGCTTCTCCTATCTTCGTAAAAGTTGGAAAATACGATGGTTTAGCGTATATAACTAGAATCGTGTATTCCTATGATAAAGACAGATAAGATATGTCATTCCACAAGCCATTCAGACAAGATTAGCATACCAACACCTGTGGTCATATGCTGTAATGGATACCGACATTCTGAGAAATGAACATTTGCAAGTACTTTCTGGGAATCTATTGAATCGAGTAAATATGTAAAGTAAACTAGCGGCGAATCTAATACAACCTTACATCTAATTATGAAATCCCTGGGGAATTCGTATGTGTTGGGCTGTTGCGGTGTTATATAGTGTCGACTTTGTTTAGAGTAGACTTTATGTCTCGATCTCGATCTAGATCTGAGGTTTAAAAAAGCTTTTTGTAAATAGCTATAAAGCTTACCTCAATTTCGCATTTCTACTAACACATACAGCATGTGAACGAGGATTATGGGTTAAGAGTTTAATATATAGTGTCATTTTGAGATTTTTGAGGGTTTTTGGCACATGTCCTTATGACCAACTATAATTGCCCAGCCCTGGGCCATCACTGAACAGGGAAAGACATCAACTACTTTCATAACCTCACATGTTACTATCTCATACGCTCACATTGGCTTGCACACAGACGGACAACGTGTATGGCCCTTGGTATTGAATTTCACCAAATCATGCAGTTAGGGTATGAACCAGTAGCAGATTTTCTTGGAATTTTGCATACTCATAGCTCAAAGTATTACCGAGAGAACGAGGTCAGATGTTTTGTCTTTTTTCCAAATGTGTGCAATCTAGATGTCAATCAGTGCACTTCTTTCTCATTTACTCACCAGAATATCAAAGGAAATGGACTTTGAGACATAGAGGTTCTTGGACGCGTGTGCTAGAGAATGATATTTCTTACACGAGGGGACAGAATTTTCATCTTGGAACGAGCCTCTTGCGAGTTCCATGATGAAAATTCTGTCCCCGAGTGTAAGAAAAATCATAATCTAGCACACAAGTTCAAGAATCTATTTCTGCCACGTCCCATAGATAAATAAACAGTAAATAATCGGGGAAGCTTCAAATACAATGAGCGTGCCTATTGAAACAAGAACTATCGGGTGAAGGAATCTTTGTATGTATTTGCTCGCGAATCAATGGAATGCATCTAGGTTTCCAGATTCTATATCCTTGAGGATCCAGAGTCCGGCGCCATACGTTACACTAGAAAACTCTATGGCACAATATCGGCACTGTAGGGATGTGCAATCTTTGTGACATGCTTGAAATTGAAGATGCACGTCATTTCATATTACATTGCTCCTTTTTTCAAGTCGAGAGTGAGGACATGTAGAAAACTTGATCAAATCTAAGGTGGATCTCGATCCGCCTTATTCAGCAACAATGATGACTTACTGTATGTTCTCCTCGGTAGAACAGTGGATGGGTTGCAATCATTGCAAATGGAAAGAATTTGGTTGATTGTACTTGAAACTGTGTCATGTATGTATAGAAGGAATGGCAGTTGCAAGAAAGGCATTGGCCAATCCAGCACCACCTTAATGGTGTTTCGATAAGATGGACTGACATACCTCCTGTATAAGGCTCTCGAAATATAGCTTACTCACTAAAACAGGAAGTACCCGGTTATTTTCTGTATATAAGTTCCATTTCTGTTTTATGTTTTCAATATATCTTGTTTTTGTACTTGATACTGTCAATAAAAGATTTCTTTGTATAAATATGGGACCCTTTCTTGGCCCACACTCGGTGCGTTAGTATTTTAAAAAGTTTGATAACGAGCTTATGCCCCCTATACCAGCGAGAGTTTCCTGTCCGACCACCAGCATATCTACTATAAGATATATATATATATATATATATATATATATATATATATATATATATATATATATATATATATATATATATATATATATATATATATATATATATATATATATGATGCAACAAACTATCATATCAACTCCACTATTTCTTATCCCTAGACTCGATTGTATCCTACATAATAGGATGTTCTTCCCGCGCTCATCGCTAATAGATGGCGCCACTCGCATGCGGACCACTCGGGTATTTATAGAGTGTGTCTGTGACATACTAAGGCAAGCGAATGCCTTCAAACACTGTTCGCGTATAATAACATATGTTTTATACAATATCTACAAAACTACAGATGCGCGTTTAATTATATTTCCAATCGGAATAGCTGTAGGCAATGATGGTATCTTTACTTTCCATATATCTTTGCATTTACGCGCGTACATTGATGCATTTTACGTGCAAACGACATTCCCAGCATGTCTGGATCGCGTGTAAACTATTATAGGGGTAAAGTACCAGCCAGGCTATCGTGTTGGAAAACCCAAGACAAAGGGTGGTCTGATGTATCTCAGAGCCGAGGGGCTCAGGCCAGAGTCTGTAAGATGCACCCGACCTCCCGAGGCCTTAGGGTTTCCAACTCAGCTGCCTGGCGAGGTCTTATTGGCTACTATTAGAGCATGGAAAATATTGTTTTCTGCTCAAAAAGCCTGTAATTTGTGAAAACAAGGCCTCTTTAAAATGTTGTTTACATGTGGTTGCCTTGACAGCGCACGCGGGCAAAAAATGAGGCCAGAAAACACTTTAATCCTGTCATAGTTGCACTGTGTGGCAGAAAATAATGTCTATACATTTCTGTGGCAATATACTATATATATTTTTTTTTAATTCGTGGGAAAAGTGCATTTAATTGATGAACCAAGGCCATTTTAAAAGTTGTTTACATATAGTTGCCATGACACCGTGCGAGGACAATGAACGAGGGTAGGAAAAATGTCTAAATACTAGTAATACTATGGCAACATGCTGTAATATTTATAAAGCAATAAGAACTGGCGAAACATTGCTGGTGGTAGGCAGTGGGGATAAATGGGTTTCTTCACTCAGTCAGTGCCGACAGCTTCGGTAAATACAATGACCCGTTCCAGAGCTGTCATAAAAAGGAAGATAAGTGAGCTCCACTGTCTTAATGGCGATTGCAAACCACTTAGACCGTAGACACATCACACCGACGTAACCCTATTGAAGCATTTTTTGTTTAAAGTCGGTATCCGGTAATTCTACCCAATATCAGGGCACTAATTCTGAAAATGACAGATACCAAGCTAATTTTTCAGTGTTACTACCTCTTAATCAGCATTCTTGGATGACTCTGGCACGTTTTATACGTTAATTTGCATAATTTATTTTAGATAAGTGTGACATCATTCCAAATTTCGGGTATCAGAATCAAGCTCTCAACCGTAGGAGTTCATTCATGTGTTGTTTTTTGGTAGTTTTAGTGGTGGCCATGGCAACGGGAGCCATGAATTAATCAAAAACTGAGGAAAATGGTTATTTTCTTGATTTGTGTGATACGTAAGTGCGATTTACCCCTAATCAACAACTCTAAGGGCATCGGTATGTTTAATAAGAACTTCATGCTCTTTTATTGATCAATTCGTGCCAATTTTGTATGATTAAGATTTTTTGAGTATGGAGTACAGTCCTTTGAAAATGGCAATACCGCAAATGCGGCATGTCTATCCACAATCAGGCTTAAAATGAGTCAATTTATCAGATCAGTGGCAGATCATGCCACATTTGGTATCAAATTTAAGCTCTCAATCTTTGCAGTTCATTCATGTGTCGTTGTTTTAGTGGTGGCCATGGCAACGAGAGCCAGAAATTAATCAAAACTGAGGAAAATGCTTATGTTCTTCATTTGTGTGATACTTAAGCGCTCTACCCACATTTAACACATCTAAGGACATCAGTATGTTTATTTCAAAAACTTTGTAAACTTAACTATATCAGACTCTCGGACTATATCAGACTCTTTTCAACTCCAGCCGGCTATCAATCGGGACAAGTTGTAAATGTCCAGCATAAAGGTTTTGTGAAAGCCGGAATTATTTACAGAACGGATTTAATTAGAAATGTGGAGTAGCGCGAATGCAACATGTATATTGTTAACCTAAATAGTACGTATTGTTTCTATTTCAAAATGTCCACCATATTTGCTGGAACTAGACATACACTATGATAGTTAAGGACACTTTAAGGACCAAGAAGCCTAGCATTGGTTCCGTTAATGTGTTTTATGCCAATTTGGCAAACCGTCCCTGCTAACATCAAGTTAGATGATGGCATTGAACCTTACATGTGGAACACAGAACATCCACAGTCGTTGCATATGGTAAGGTTCACTATTATTGAAATAACCCTGGTTCAGTACCGAAACCGGGCTAGCACCCTTGTATTGATTTCTGGTGTTATATAGCGGGACTAGGGTTTAGTGTCGTCTCCCATAAACTATATTATCAGCTTAGACGAAGAAAAGAATGGATATGTAGCGAGAGACTAATTATTATATGCGCTATAGTGAAGGGTTGGACACGACAGGGGTTTCTGATCTGGCATCAGGGTGGGGTTTCGAGGAAACAAGGACCAATCAAGGCTGTCGTATAATTTACATTACAGAGAACCCTGTGCGCCAGCATCATCTGAGCATGCTCAGAGCTCGACTTTTAGACTATTGGCTGAGGCTAGACTGTTGAGGTTGACCGGCTGGTATCATATCCACTTGTTGTTTTTTATTTATCTAAGGTCAGCAGGCTTTCGACCAAAACCAAGTCAGAAGCATTTTGCTATGCTCCGGACACGTACAAAGGGTTGGGAAACGTATTTCCCCTCTTTTCAGTCACCGACGTCTAGGTCCATGTATTGCTGTCATTAATTAATGACAGCGCCGTTTAAATTAGACTTAATCAGACTTTTTTCAATTTCCAACCAGCGATCGAGTTGAATAAGTTGTAAATGTCCACCATATTGATTTTGTAAAGGCCGGAAATATTTACGGAATGGATGTAATTTTAAATTTTGGATTAGCGCAAATGCAACAAATATATTGTTAACCTAAATAGAATATAATTTTTCTATTACGAATCATCCAGAATATTTGCTGGGAGAAGGCATGTCATGCCTTCTCCCAGCAAATATTCTTGATGATTCGTAATAGAAAAAATATATTCACCACTATGTATTTATGTATATTAACAATGTTAGAATATCCTTACTTGGTTATACATTATTTCTCATCCCTTAATGAAATTTGTTTGCCACTTTGGCGCCACCTATATGGACGGCATGACTGGTGACCCCCCCCCCCCCTTTTTATTCTAGATATTGGACCTGACAATGAAAGCTTAAACAAGGTATGAGAAAATTCTAATGGTGATGTAGTTTAACCCTTTCTATGCTGAGACTTCTTTCGTCCATTCTCAGAAAAATGCAGAGTTTTGAAAACCATCTGAACCCTGCCATGTTGGTATTAATTGGTTAGCTCTCGTGTGTACTCTCAGATGAGTACCAATGTACCAGGGTTTCAGTAATTTTTCACATCACCATGTATTGGATAAATTATCCACCAGCAGCATAACGGTATAATGAACTTTCAATTTTAGACATGAAATATGCAAATGTATAAGGTGGCACTTCGGATGCCACCTATACGGCCCCAATTTTTGAGATTTTCAAAGGAGATCTGACAATGATCTTTTAATGGACTTTAAGTTTAGATGTCACTGTCACCTTGTCGAATACCCCAATACAGTATGCCTTAAGGGGTTTCTATTGATTTCTCAGAACCAGCAGTCAAATGCGCCGTCCAGTAGTCTTAGATGAATAAAAGCAATTCATGTATATTATTCCAAGATAGAGGGGAAAGTGAATCGCCTGTAAAACGTTTTTATAAGCGACTTTTAAACGCGTAGTTTAAAGGCTTCCTTTTGCCATGTATGTGACTGCCAGGCAGAGCGCACGCTTTACCGGCTGACCCACTTTGGTCCGCATCCGGCGTGAAGCGCCGCTCAGCGGAATAGTTCCTAGAACATCCTATTGTCTATGTGCACCATTCTCGGACCCTTTCGTTATCTAGAACGAACGTCCTATCTCTATGTCGGGGTCATTCACCTTTTTAGCTCTGTACGTGGTCAGGGTGCGGTAACCTTATGATTCCAGTTAACAACCCTTAAAGTCATTATCAACGAATCAGTGTGTAGCTACAGCCAGTCTCAGCTGAAGGAATCATTTGCTTATCTTGACAACTTGTGTACACGGACCTTTTAAATGGTAGATGTAGATGATAACCGTACTTGTCTCGCATTACTCCCAGAGTTTATTATAGACAATACATAGACAATATATAGAGATATAAATAAGCTCCATGTTTGAGAAATATGATATAACCTGCATGGTCTTTTCATGCGAAAGGGTAAAACAGTTTCCTCTTTTCCAGTGACCTTCCCCACTAAAAGTGCACAACCCGGCACAACACCCATGAGGTAATTGAAGGGGAAGTTAGCCAATTTTACATAGGGATTCTATTTATTTCTGACCATGTATCTAGTCTGTTTCCCACCCACCCCCTGCCACAGGTGCACGTAGGTCAGAGATAAATGCTTCTATTAATACCAGAAGCACCACACTGGGGGCAGCCATAATTATGCTAATAGTATGTGCTTAACATCACAGGGACCTAATCACTAGTCCATTCATACGACTACCACAGTTCCATATTGTGTCTCAGACAGAGATAAAAGGGATGCTCTTAAAACCAACCTGATTTCAAAATGAATTTGTTAATGATTCTTCTCTCTTCCCTAAATATGAGCAAACTGGGGGTCATTGTTAAAACCAACTGTACTGTATATGTCGTGGAGACAAACACAAACGTCGTAGCACGTAGCTGGCGCCATAAAGCCACTAAGACCCGAGATGTTCAGAGACCACTTTGGTGGCTGGGAGATTATGAGAGGTCAGTCAGGCTAGCCATGAGAAAAACTAAAGATACATTTTTAAGGCAGATAACATTTTTTTCACAACAGGTCTGATTTGATTCTTATATAATTACATCTGCTCTATCTAAAGAACCCCAAACTAAAAATGATTAGACCACTTCTTTAAACATGTTCCCCCAAAACATAAATCCATCGTGAGTTGCATGATATATTTCGAAAGGTTGCCCCATATTTTGAAAGTTTCACAATACATTTAACCAAGTTGAGCGATATTTTGAAAGTTGAACTTGTATTATTTTAGCATGCCATTTCCTTAACCAATATCGCAGTTCAGGTCACAATATAAGATATTTAGGGACCCAGTTTCTTGGTTCATTAAAATTGCAAAGACTTTATCTAGGCATGTATGTAGGTCGTCAAACTATCCTTATGCAGGAAAAAAGCAGGAGAAGATATTTATTACCTTGGCTGAGGGCAGCTGTACACAAATGAATCATATACGGTCACATGAGATCTCGATCATTGGACTCACACCTATTTGATTTCTTTTCCAAAGAATACCTACGCCCCCTTGGCCAATCTTCATATTATAGGAGTCCGGGTTGCAGTGTTTTCTTGCTCTGGAGAAGATATCCATTTCGTCTAGGAGAATGTCTAGGGTATGTAACTTGTTAGGGAGCGTCCACTGTTGGTCAAAACATACTATATCCTCTGACTTACATAAATGCCTAATGTGCGGACGAGCAGTTGTCATATCAAACGCTTTCAAGCCCAATATAGATAAGTTTTTCTTTCTTTCTGTTATGACCTGAAATGGTGTCATGTGTGTACGGGAATGGTTTAGAAAGGTGTCTGGTCTTGCAGTAAATAAAGATAAGACCAAGGTTATGAACATTGGGGCAATATGGTAAAGGAGTATTACATGGGAAGGTAACTTTGGCTTAAATGGACAACATATACGTTGAAGTTTTAGGCATAAAATATAATATCAAAAACATGAAAAACATTACTGAACAGAATATAAAGATCATCAAAAATGGCAGATGTTAAAAGATTGATTGCTATTTGGAAAACCTGAAGGCTGACTGCCTATGAAATAGTTCTAATTATAAAATCACTTTTATTCTCAAAAGTAACACATATACTCCTGTACCTACCAAGTCCTAATTTACAAACATTTACTGACATTGATTATATTATCAATTCTTTTTTGTGGAGTGGTAAACAACACAGATTTAGGAAAGAGATTTTATAACAGAAATGCAAGATGGAGATCTGGGGCTTCATAACCTAATATAAGTCGCTGGAGTCTTGAGAATTGCATGGCCAAAGTGTTTTTTGAGGACAATTGCAAACTGTGAATTTTTTCCTATGGCTTTTGAATTTACTGATGCATTCAAATATGGTAATGATTATATAGAAAAAAATCATAGATATTACTTTTAATCCATTTTGGAGATAATTATCAAACTTTTGGAAACTTTTGGAAAAACAATAGCCTAATCATTCCAGAACATGTTTTTCAAACCCCACTATGGTATAACCATAGGTTAGGCCTAAATTATAAATTTAGAGTGGATAGACAAGGCTATATGTACACTATTTGGGATAAAGTGAATGAGAAGGGGGTTCCACTCTTGATTAATGAGTTTGAAGATAAATATTGCATCAAAACTCCTTTTTTTTAGAATATGGTGCACTCTGCATAAAGATTAAAGGTTTTATATTGTTATGAGAAACCACTCTACAATCCTGTTGCTCCAAATTGCTGTATGCTCATGATTATTCTGTCTCTAGCTATACAACGAGTGTCACAAATATAAAATGTTAATAGTAGGTAGAAAATGAGATAACCAGTAGAAAATGTGAGCTCAAAGTGGAATGAGAAACCCCTATGAAACTGGATTCCTTCTCTGTGATATAGTCTTTCACAAAATACCTGTTAATGGATGACACGTATCTAAGATATATTCCAATCGAACTTTACAAAATTCTACACGTAACGTTTTATTCAAAATGAACATAAAACGTACCAGTATGTGTGGTTTCTGTCATTCTGACGGAGGACCTAACTCAACATATGCTCATACGTTTTAAAGTGGTTAATACCATAAGGAGAGGCATTGGGTTTTGATATCTAAGAGATTGGTGTAACATATTACACGATAGAACATACACTATTGTCCGAGGAAATAAAGTTATATTCAATATCAAGACATATGACAAAATGCTTAAAATAGAAGCTGTAAAGATATCTGTGCACCAATGAAAGAAATGAAGACTGAATTGTGGATGCCCTTGGGGGATATGTGAAGTAAGACAGACGAAGAGATTTCAGAAATCAAATCAATATATCGTCTTTTAGTTGATACAATGATACATGTACAGTTATCTAAGACCTTCTCAGGTGTATGGTACTCTATGTGAATAGTTATGTAAAAATAGTACTTATCTAAAACAAGTTATAGCCTAATATTAAATATGTGTACCAATAGTCATAACATTTTAACAGAGTATTGATTCCAAACCCGTAATTTGTGTGATCATCAAATACTATTTTATATAACATGTATCATTGTATCAACTAAAAGACAATATATCCTCCTACTTGGCAGATCTATGGCCATTATTTTGCTCATTTTAAGGCTGTAATCATTTCTCAAACAGCTCATTCTAGAAACGTAGGAAGCACTGAAATGCATGACATCTTGAAAGCTTAAATTATTGAATAATGTTTTGAAATTTATCTTTGTTTATTTTCCTGCTCGCCAAGTAGGAGGAAGGTGGGCTAAACCCTATACCTCACTCAAAGCATACTTTAGTCACGTGGAGGAATTGAAAGGGTCCTCATTTGAGAGTGGTCTTCATGCATGGCCAAAATGGACTTTCGTAAGTGGAATTTCGTAAAGGGACTTAAGTATGTGGATAGGAAAAGTGTGGTTTAAGTGTCTTCATGGCTAAAGTAGGGTTAAAGTGTGGCTGGTGCATACTGTCCATAGTCTCATGTATCCAACTATGGGAAATCATCCGTATCCCCAATTTACGAGTGTGTATGATTCTCCGGTTCACATGTGAACTACGTCTGAGTGTCATAGATTAATAAAATACCCACATACCAACCTTGGGTCATATTTGCTGGGTCCAATGACAGATTAATCTTCTTTTCACTGGTAACCTTGTACTGCTATCTGATCATAAGATATAAATACATATATAATGCTCACTCACTCACATGAACACAAAATTGAAATTGCTATAGTAACTATTGTGTCACCTTGACACCACAAGCATCACTATTAGACTGATTGAGACTGATTGTCCCTATTTTTGTAGAAGTTGTATTAATAATGTCTATTATATAGTAAGCTATGATATATGCGTATTGAGTGCATGGCACCACTCATTCGTTCACTCATTCCCATCTGGAAGGCACACATGATCTTTCAGATTTGAACATTCAGTACTCTTCCTTCAAATACACCAATGTTTATAGAGTATCCTGCTGGGAACGGTTGAACCTAAAAAATATATATCATTCAAATATATTTTCATTGATTCGACTCTCATTACCAAGACATTTCAAAATATATACTGCGGGTTTGAATGGTTTTAGACGTCGTGAATGCTAATACACGCAGTTATACAACTTAAACAACCGAGCATACCAATCCTTTCTACAGTACAAACACTTAATCCCTGTACCAGTCGACCGGACGTCTGCTAGTGTTTTTGTTTTGTACAAACACCCATGGATAACATGTCAAAGATAAGCCAAGCACATCAATGGCCCACGTAGCTTGGGGATCAAAGCTACGTTTAGTTGTGAGGTTATATCCATGACCTGGACACTTGGTGGCAAAAGTGCAGTCGTGGATTATGCTCAGCTACCCATGCATTTAGTGCAGGAATTAAATGTCGGCACTGTATAGTATGGTTCTGATCGAATATCATTTAGGAATACATCAAGGAAAATGGTAGACAACAACTTCACCAGGTTTGACTATAATTATCAAACACACAGAGCAAAATGTACATGGTATTCAGAACACCTGTCTATAATCGAGCATAATGATGTCAATGATGATAACAGTCAATCTATTTGGCGAGTGTTGTACTTGAAATCTAATATAATTCTACTTATATCTTTTGAACGACATTGTATTGATCTCTCAACGTTTAAGATATCTGCTCTAGGATAACTGAATTTTAATTGATCCATATAAGGAGCTACTTTGAAAGAAAGCGCTTGGAGATTTGAGAGAGAGAGAGAGAGTGAGAGAGAGAGAGAGAGAGAGAGAGAGAGAGAGAGAGAGAGAGAGAGAGAGGGAGAGAGAGAGAGAGAGAGAGAGAGAGAGAGAGAGAGTGGAGCATGCTCCTATAAGGCTTGGCTCTCTCTCTCTCTCTCTCTCTCTCTCTCTCTCTCTCTCTCTCTCTCTCTCTCTCTCTCTCTCTCTCTCTCTCTCTCTCTCTCTCTATATATATATATATATATATATATATATATATATATATATATATATATATATATATATATATATATATATATATATATATATGTATATATATATATATACATATATATATATATATATATATATATATATATATATATATATATATATATATATATATATCTGTATATATATATATATATATATATATATATATATATATATATATATATATATATATTGTGTAAAACTTCCTAAAAAATACAAGTCAAACATGTACATATTTGGATGGTGGGCCCATAAGTCTGGCCATGTTACTCGCCTTAGCAAGCGAGAAATCCGCTGCGGTGATATATCCATCGCAACAGAGGATCCGTGTTTCGAGAAAGGCCACAGAGACAAAACAGTAAAATAAAAAAGTTATCCTGGATAGAGACACAGACCGGGTCTAGTATTTCAGGTGCGCAATATGAATATCATCAGACTACCAGTGCACTAAAATGTCAATGGGTCATTAAATGAAACCGTGGCTCTTCTCAAAGTTGTAGCGATTTTGTAAAAGGTAGTGATTTCATTAAAGTAGTGAATACTATAAGGTAGGAATTGCTTAAAGGTAGTGATTTTGGAAAAGGTAGTGATTTCATTAAAGTAGTGAATGCTATAAGGTAGGGATTGCTTAAAGGTAGTGATTTTGGAAAAGGTAGTGATTTATTAAGGTAGTGAATACTATAAGGCAGGGATTGCTTTTAAAAGGTAGCGATTTTGGAAGAGGTAGTGATTTCATTAAAGTAGTGAATACTATAAGGCAGGGATTGCCTAAAGGAAGCGATTTCATTAAAGTAGTGAATACTATAATGTAGGGATTGCCTAAAGGAAGCGATTTCATTAAAGTAGTGAATACTTTAAGGTAGGGCTTGCCTAAAGGTAGTGATTTCATTAAAGTAGTGAATACTATAATGTAGGGATTGCTTAAAGGTAGCGATTTTGGAAAGGGTAGTGATTTCCATTTAAGGTAGTGAATACTATAAGGTAGGGCTTGCCTAAAGGTAGTGATTTCATTAAAGTAGTGAATACATTAAGGTAGTGAATACTACTATAAGGTGGGCCTTGCCTAACGGTAGTGATTTCATTAAAGTAGTGAATGCTGTAAGGTAGGGATTGCTTAAAGGTAGCGATTTTGGAAGAGGTAGTGATTTCATTAAGGTAGTGAATACTACAACAAGGTAGGGATTGCTTAAATGTAGCGATTCTGGAAAAGGTAGTGATTTCATTAAAGTAGTGAAAGCTGTAAGGTAGGGATTGCTTAAAGGTAGCGATTTTGGGAAAGGTAATGATTATATTAAAGTAGTGAATAATGTGTATCTGCCACTGTACTATTGCGGTTCAACTAACTCTATACCTTATAAATAAATGGCGCTAAAAACACCAGCCACTTATATCCATGCCAAATACCTGAACAAATTTTCCACACTTCGCTTATAAAACTATAAAATTAATCAAAACACGCAATGTATTGCTTGAATAAAATCCCCATACTCATGAGATTTCCAAAATATATCGATTTGAGGCGTATTGAATGCATATAACTATAGTAACTATTTTGCAATGTGGTAAGCGAACTTTCAAAATGGCAGCCTCCAGCCGAGCGGGCATGCGACTCCTGAATGTCGCACGGAATAAATGCTCTTATTTGCAGTATCAATGGATCCGAAGGTATTCTACCCCAACGAAGGTAACAAATGAATATATTTACATGTTTTTCAAAGCACATGTATAAATGCGACGCGAAGTCCCTTCATTTTTAAAGTTGAATTGTCCCGACCTTCAAGTTCAGATTCAATGCTTCATGATGGTGATAGCTTATTTAAAACGAAAGCTGGAACCGGTTTCACTATCGGAATTTGGGATTGAGCCTTGCAACTGCCTCGGAAAACCCAAGGCCACATGAGATGGGTTGCATGTGATATCCGCATATACCTGTCAACTCTCCTGTCCTGATATGAGCAGTACTCTCCTGATATAATTATAAATAAACCAGATTTGAGATTAGCTGTCCCCTGATCGAATTACCAACCATTCAACCACTGCCAGAGCGACCTATTCTCGAGCGGCTCGTTGACGTGCCGACCAGATTTTATTTTATTTCTTTATTACTTGAAAGTATTTGAATGAATTTTATGTGTCTGTGTCAATTTATAAATAGCGTAGGTTAAATAGATCAGTACATAAGCTGTTGGAAGTGGTTTGTTATTTCATTTCACGGCCGTAGTTCATTTGATAATTCATTTCACGGCCGGCCGAGATTAAGTCATTTATTCCTTCATTTCCTTCTTTAAAGTCGTCATTAATTCCTTCCATAAAGTCCACGTGAGTAGTCAGTACATGTTTCTTTTTAATTTTAAAATTTACTGATAAATGTGCAGCGAAATGAGCATAGAATAACTTTAATGGGAGCCGGTATGGTAGCCATGGTCTTAGCCAGAAGGGCGTCTGGGTGCCTTTTTGGACACCCAAACCCTTAAAAAGAACCCCTCAGGACACCCAATTTTTTAGTGTGGAATTTCTAAAAATCTCAATCTCAAGCTTATAATTGAATTTTTTCATCTCCCTTTAATTCCCAGGACATTGTTTAATGATATCATGCCTTATTTTGATGAATGTATACATGTTTAAGGTTGAAATATGAGTATACTGTAATTCCCCTTAAAAATCTGGACGCCCAAATATTTTACTACTGCCAATTTTAGGCACCCACTTTGTAAATCCTGGCTAAGACACTGATGGTAGCGGTCGGTAATTCGAGGGGTCGCATTGAAAGGGGTCGCTAAAATACTGGTCGGATGATCGTGATTCGTCCTGATCGGATCACACTCGGGCAGGGCACTGGTCCAGGGCTCGAAATTAAGATTTCTTTCAGGGAGCCCAATTGCATCTTCAAAAGCCACTTACATGTGTTGTGTATAGAAACCAGTTCATTTTTGGGCCCCTGCAGAAATTGGGAGCCGCTGGAGAATTCTAGGGAGTTGAGGGCTCCTAGATACCCATTTTCTATATGCAAGGAGAATGACAATGTTGAGCAATAGTAAATCAATTATAGAAATTATATGACCAAATCTCTGGTTCCAGTTTCAATATTCACCCTCCCCTTGGTGGTGAGATAGGGAACTTTAAACAAAATGACTAGAAAAAGACTCCAACAGATAATTATACCAGTTATCCTTGTTGTGTAAATGATACATATGAAATAAGATGTCTGGGATAAGTCAGTGGTATCGAATAAGGCCAGGGCCAGAGTTGGACACCACTGATTGAACGCAGACATCAGCATCACATTTTCACAACAAGGATATAACAAATTTATCATCAGCTCCCCCCCCCCCCCCCCCTCCAACACAAATTGATTTTGAATTATTAGTAGCTCAACAAGTTCAAAGGTCAAGGTTCTTGCAATGGAGATCGGGAAAACATTTCATCAGACTCTGTCTGATCGACCCACAAGAATTTCACACTTGAACTTCAGCAACTAGTTATATATACTTAAATCCATCATAATTACTTCCTGCCATCTTATTTTCCAGATATACACCATGTTGGCATGTTATTTATAGACAAATAGTGTTTGCACATAAAAAAATTCTAGGGGGTTGCCTCTGTTTATTTAGTTGTACGCTTGCTAAAAACATTAACACAGGACTTTAAGAAGAAAGAAAAAGACATCAATTAGATCTAGCAAGAATCTGTAAATTTCACAGATTTTAGATTGAGGTCATAATGGTGACAAGTGTAAACTGTGTAACGGGTAGGGCCTCACAGGTAGTCAGCTTATAACATATGAGCAGGGTCTGACACTTAGATTTCAGGCTAGGGGCCCGAAAAGGTCTTTTGATAAAAATCAATGGTCAAAAACAGGATTTCTGGTTAATATACATACTATTTTGGACCCCTAGTCTGAAAAATCTAGGGGCCCACAGCAAAATCTAGGGGCATATGCCCCTGGGCCCCTGGGAAAGTCTAACCTTGATGAGTCTCCCACTAACTTCCTTGTTTTATCTTACAGGGTAAAGGCTTGGTTCTCGGAGTGTTTGAAGGAGATAAAGTTCCAGAACTAACCAAAGCTGCCTCAGCTTTTAACAGTTCAACTGGCGGCAGATTTGTGGAGTTACTAGAAAAGTAAGTACCAGGGCCCGGTTGCATAAAACTCACCTTAACTTAAGATACACCTTAAGGTCAACTTAAGTTGTTCCTTAAAATAAGTGTGTTGCAATAACATTGGCTTGATAGAATTCGATGAAATGTGTTCCACAGATCTACAATTTTGTTGTTTTTCTTCAATAAAATGACATATTTCAAATGATTTACATTTAGTGGTTTATAAAATTGCTAATGTGAGTATCCAGGAAGAAGTAAACCCATGAAATGCATTATATTTGTTGAATTCATTTTTGAGGAAAATCCTTAAATATAAGGATTCCTTAGACTAATGGCCATAATACAATGGGATTACACTTAAGATAAGGAAAAGCACATCCTTAAGTGATAAGATTTTCCTTCACTAAGGAAGCACCTTAAGTGGGTTGCAATATGTACATTGAAATCAACCTTAGTAAAGGAATTTATTGGTACTTAAGGTTAAGGAGATTTCCATACTTAAGATTTTTCTTCATTTGTGACCTTTGACACCAGCATGACCTTTGACACATCCCAGCATGTTGAACACCTTAGTGACCACAGACCTTCCTTGTGCCTTTTCTTCTATGAGGTGTAAGGCAGTATAAATAGTGGTGCCATTCTATGGGCAATCAGACTGTTAGGCAGGTGGCCAAATCCCTAAAAGAGCTCTAGAAATATTTTTGATGGCGTTTTTCGTTACAAGTCGTCATCCATGCTTATTCATCTCTACATAGGGTGGGCTTTAGTGCACGGGTGGATGACACGTCTGACTTTGCTGCATAAGGGAATTTTGGGGCATTTTATGCAAAAAATCACCAAAAAAGCATGTTTTGGGGGATTTCCTTAACTAGAAAATTCATTTTTCGATATAGAAACTCAAAGCTTGCTACAAATGTGTTCAAGAGGATGCTTCTGATCTCAGAACATGTTGCATTAGCGTGACTTCAAGGAACCCCCTGCTGTGAGTGATTTTGGGGGAAAAATCATCAAAAATGAGTGATTTTTCTAATTTCCCACAACTTGAATGTCATCCTGTGGACTATTCCAAGCTTTCAACTAAATAGTTTTGGTTTAGAAAACTACCCAAGAAGGTGTAGATACAGAAAGTAAGTTATGTTTGAATATTTTCATGATATGCTACGTTTTGGGGCATTTTACAGAAAAATGGCATTAAAACTAGTCATTTTAGGGATTTGCCTCTGGAAGGTGCAATTTTCATAGTTGGAACTCAGAACTTGCCACAAATGATTTCATAAGGATGTATGGTTTTCAAATGTTTTGTGTTAGTATGAAATGTATCTGACCCCTTGCTGTGAGTGATTTTAGGGTGAAAACCCTCTGAAATAGTAGGATTTTTGTAATTTCTCACAACTTGAATGACATCCTGTGGACTATTCCAAACTCTCAACTAAATAGTTCTGGTTTAGAAAACTAACCAAGAAGGTGTAGATAGAGAGATTGAGTCATGTTTGCATATTTTCTTGACATGCTAAGTTTTGGGGGAATTTACAGACAAAATGGCAAAAAACTGGTGATATTAGGGATTTGCTTCTGGAAGGTGCAATTTTCATAGTACGAACTCAAAACTTGCCATAAATGATTTCATAAGGATGTCTATGATAATCAAATGTTTTCTGTTAACTAGTATGAAATGTATCTGACCCCTAATGTGAGTGATTTTGGGGTAAAAACCTTTAGAATAGTAGGATTTTTGTAATTTCTCATACATTTGAACAAAGGTGTATTATATCTTATACCAAGATTCTAGCTGTTACAGAAAATTAACCGAGAATAGGCAGATAAGGGAAATAAGTTATATTAGCCTACCTATGACATGCTAAATTTTGGGGTATTTTACTGTAAATTCATCAAAAGCATGTGATTTTAGGAATTTGCTTCTGCAAAGTGCAGCTTCCAATGTAGATAATTATTAAACTTGCCACAACTATGTTCACATTGATGCCTATGATTGTAGGATGTGTTGTGGTAGTTGAGGTTAAATGTGGTCCCTGCTGTGAGTGATTTTTGGGTAATCCTTTGAAATAATGCAATTTTGTTGTATTTTCTGAGGCTTAACCGTCAACCTGGAGACCATTTCACAATTTTGCCACAGAAAATCACCTGTTGTAACCTGCTACCGCATGAACAGCCATGATGGAAGAAGATAAGGAACAAGTTAAGGATACTCCCTAGTACCCTTAGATTTTGGGTACTTAAGGTGAACCTTAAGTTTAAGGGGAAAATATTGCAACCGACTTATATATAAGGACTAACTTGAGGATTTCCTTAGGTGGTTGGCACATTGAAAGTGAATGGGCCCCAAATTTCACTTAAGTAGGAACCTTAGTAAAGGAGAAAATTCATCACTTAAGGTGAAATTTTCACTTAAGTTAAGGTGAGTTTTATGCAACTGGGCCCAGGAGATGGGAGACAATAAAAAAACATTTTAAACTTAAGGTCTTACGACACTTTTAGAAATCTCAGTTTAATTTTCCTGAAATTTTGCATAAGGAAAGAACATAGCACAGTGATCCTCAAAACAACTTAAAATAATGGGGTCATCAACTTAGTTTTTTTTTCACAGATTTTTGAAAAATTAATGCAATTTATGTCACAAACATCACTTTCTCCAAAATTGATGTGTTTCTTTGCTAGATTTATCCCTTCAGAATACTGACACTGCCTGAAATACTGTTTTGCCATGTTGAAATTATTTTTTTGCTGTTACAAAGGAATTATTGGGCAAAATCAAGAAATTCGAGAAACGAGTTTTTAACCCAAAATTGATATAAGTCAGAATTGCCTAGTTTAATTTTCACCAATTTTTGTCTACACTATCTACACAATGCTCTTAATAAGAAGACACAAAGAAAATGATAGGTCATCAGGTTAGTTTTCGAACCACAGATGGTCAAAGTTTGTGAAATAGGACATTTTTGGGGCAAATTTTCATGAAAATGTTAGAAAAGAGTTACTCAATAGTTACTGTTAATGCCCATACTTATATAAGATATTGTTAAGAAAGGGAACCCCACTTTATACACATGGATTATCACACATTATTCCTGAAAATGTGTCAAAACAACACATTCAATGAATATGGAAATCACTGTAGCCAAAAACAAAAAACTCATAGGATACTATTTATAATAGGCAGGTATAATCAGAATTGGTACATATTCAATAAAATTCAATTTCTTATCAATATTTCCAGTGACGTCAGGTAAATTGTAATAAATTATTTTAGTTTGTCCAATACCCAATAGGTGTCACCTGTATAGAGTATCGTAAGACCTTAAAAAGAACTGGAAGCTGAATTTAAGTGTCTTTAGATGAAAGGCTAGACAATCGTTTTGGAATGAAGTGATATTAACCCTTATGCCATGACAGCCAATACAAAATTATGCAAAAAAAACACCTGAAAAATGACTGAAACCCTGACACATCAGTACTCATCTCAGAAAGTACTCAGGAAGAGCATACCAATGAATACCAACACGACAGGATTTATATGTTTTTCAAAATTATTTGCATCCTTATGCTTT
The DNA here is from genome assembly GCA_963942565.1 of Maea johnstoni. Classification (NCBI taxonomy): domain Eukaryota; kingdom Metazoa; phylum Annelida; class Polychaeta; order Spionida; family Magelonidae; genus Maea; species Maea johnstoni. The sequence goes on along the minus strand of OZ012694.1, from coordinate 43,426,354 downwards.
GGACGAAAGTAGCCTCAGCATTGGAATGGTTAAACAGCTTTGATAGCTCATTTTATGGCTGCTGCTGTGAACTTTAAAGAATTTGCATAAATAATATACCAAATACAAACTCATGCAATCTAATGTTCACATTAGACCATAAAGCAGTCAATTGCAATGTATATCAATTACTTAAATTGATAATCAGACAGAAATATATTTTAACTATGAGCAACATATTTTGAGCTTCAGAAAATAATTATAGCTTAATATCGTGCTAGATATTTGAGCCACTCCTTTCTAGGAAATGATTATGACTAATACATACATGTAGTAAATATTCTGATTTTTACTGCTCTACACATGTGTCAGATTTACATAATTGTGAGACTATATTCTTTGATCTGAATTCATTCTATGGTGAATGCTCTATTTTGTTCTACTCTACACATGGCTAAGATCTGAATATCTTTGAATGTCAAGATTCTGTACTTCCACTACATTACACTTGACATGAATCTGATTTTCAAGTAATCATTTGTTTTATTTGTTTTTCTAGACATGGCAGTGGTCTGAAGAAGGGCAAGAGCCGGCTCTTTTATGATGTAGGTGATGAGTACAGTAGTGTGGTGGCAGTGTGTCTAGGGAAGGCTGACCAGGGGTACAGTGAGCTAGAGGCCGTACAGGAGATGAGAGAGAGTATAAGGACAGCCATGGCAGGTAAGACTATGATGTGGGTGATGAGTACAGTAGTGTGGTGGCAGTGTGTCTAGGGAAGGCTGACCAGGGGTACAGTGAGTTAGAGGCCGTACAGGAGATGAGAGAGAGTATAAGGACAGCCATGGCAGGTAAGACTATGGTGTGGGTGATGAGTACAGTAGTGTGGTGGCAGTGTGTCTAGGGAAGGCTGACCAGGGGTACAGTGAGTAAGAGGCCGTACAGGAGATGAGAGAGAGTATAAGGACAGCCATGGCAGGTAAGACTATGGTGTGGGTGGGGAGTACAGTAGTGTGGTGGCAGTGTGTCTAGGGAAGGCTGACTAGGGGTACAGTGAGTTAGAGGCCGTACAGGAGATGAGAGAGAGTATAAGGACAGCCATGGCAGGTAAGACTATGGTGTGGGTGGGGAGTACAGTAGTGTGGTGGCAGTGTGTCTAGGGAAGGCTGACCAGGGGTACAGTGAGTTAGAGGCTGTACAGGAGATGAGAGAGAGTATAAGGACAGCCATGGCAGGTAAGACTATGGTGTGGGTGATGAGTACAGTAGTGTGGTGGCAGTGTGTCTAGGGAAGGCTGACCAGGGGTACAGTGAGTTAGAGGCCGTACAGGAGATGAGAGAGAGTATAAGGACAGCCATGGCAGGTAAGACTATGGTGTGGGTGGGGAGTACAGTAGTGTGGTGGCAGTGTGTCTAGGGAAGGCTGACTAGGGGTACAGTGAGTTAGAGGCCGTACAGGAGATGAGAGAGAGTATAAGGACAGCCATGGCAGGTAAGACTATGGTGTGGGTGGGGAGTACAGTAGTGTGGTGGCAGTGTGTCTAGGGAAGGCAGACCAGGGGTACAGTGAGTTAGAGGCCGTACAGGAGATGAGAGAGAGTATAAGGACAGCCATGGCAGGTAAGACTATGGTGTGGTTGGGGAGTACAGTAGTGTGGTGGCAGTGTGTCTAGGGAAGGCTGACCAGGGGTACAGTGAGTTAGAGGCCGTACAGGAGATGAGAGAGAGTATAAGGACAGCCATGGCAGGTAAGACTATGGTGTGGGTGGGGAGTACAGTAGTGTGGTGGCAGTGTGTCTAGGGAAGGCTGACCAGGGGTACAGTGAGTTAGAGGCCGTACAGGAGATGAGAGAGAGTATAAGGACAGCCATGGCAGGTAAGACTATGGTGTGGGTGGGGAGTACAGTAGTGTGGTGGCAGTGTGTCTAGGGAAGGCAGACCAGGGGTACAGTGAGTTAGAGGCCGTACAGGAGATGAGAGAGAGTATAAGGACAGCCATGGCAGGTAAGACTATGGTGTGGGTGATGAGTACAGTAGTGTGGTGGCAGTGTGTCTAGGGAAGGCTGACCAGGGGTACAGTGAGCTAGAGGCCGTACAGGAGATGAGAGAGAGTATAAGGACAGCCATGGCAGGTAAGACTATGGTGTGGGTGGGGAGTACAGTAGTGTGGTGACAGTGTGTCTAGGGAAGGCTGACCAGGGGTACAGTGAGTTAGAGGCCGTACAGGAGATGAGAGAGAGTATAAGGACAGCCATGGCAGGTAAGACTATGGTGTGGGTGGGGAGTACAGTAGTGTGGTGGCAGTGTGTCTAGGGAAGGCAGACCAGGGGTACAGTGAGCTAGAGGCCGTACAGGAGATGAGAGAGAGTATAAGGACAGCCATGGCAGGTAAGACTATGGTGTGGGTGGGGAGTACAGTAGTGTGGTGGCAGTGTGTCTAGGGAAGGCTGACCAGGGGTACAGTGAGCTAGAGGCCGTACAGGAGATGAGAGAGAGTATAAGGACAGCCATGGCAGGTAAGACTATGGTGTGGGTGGGGAGTACAGTAGTGTGGTGACAGTGTGTCTAGGGAAGGCTGACCAGGGGTACAGTGAGTTAGAGGCCGTACAGGAGATGAGAGAGAGTATAAGGACAGCCATGGCAGGTAAGACTATGGTGTGGGTGGGGAGTACAGTAGTGTGGTGGCAGTGTGTCTAGGGAAGGCAGACCAGGGGTACAGTGAGTTAGAGGCTGTACAGGAGATGAGAGAGAGTATAAGGACAGCCATGGCAGGTGAGACTATGGTGTGGGTGATGAGTACAGTAGTGTGGTGGCAGTGTGTCTAGGGAAGGCTGACCAGGGGTACAGTGAGCTAGAGGCCGTACAGGAGATGAGAGAGAGTATAAGGACAGCCATGGCAGGTAAGACTATGGTGTGGGTGATGAGTACAGTAGTGTGGTGGCAGTGTGTCTAGGGAAGGCTGACCAGGGGTACAGTGAGTTAGAGGCCGTACAGGAGATGAGAGAGAGTATAAGGACAGCCATGGCAGGTAAGACTATGGTGTGGGTGATGAGTACAGTAGTGTGGTGGCAGTGTGTCTAGGGAAGGCTGACCAGGGGTACAGTGAGTTAGAGGCCGTACAGGAGATGAGAGAGAGTATAAGGACAGCCATGGCAGGTAAGACTATGGTGTGGGTGGGGAGTACAGTAGTGTGGTGGCAGTGTGTCTAGGGAAGGCTGACCAGGGGTACAGTGAGTTAGAGGCCGTACAGGAGATGAGAGAGAGTATAAGGACAGCCATGGCAGGTAAGACTATGGTGTGGGTGGGGAGTACAGTAGTGTGGTGGCAGTGTGTCTAGGGAAGGCTGACCAGGGGTACAGTGAGCTAGAGGCCGTACAGGAGATGAGAGAGAGTATAAGGACAGCCATGGCAGGTAAGACTATGATGTGGGTGATGAGTACAGTAGTGTGGTGGCAGTGTGTCTAGGGAAGGCTGACCAGGGGTACAGTGAGTTAGAGGCTGTACAGGAGATGAGAGAGAGTATAAGGACAGCCATGGCAGGTAAGACTATGGTGTGGGTGATGAGTACAGTAGTGTGGTGGCAGTGTGTCTAGGGAAGGCTGACCAGGGGTACAGTGAGTTAGAGGCCGTACAGGAGATGAGAGAGAGTATAAGGACAGCCATGGCAGGTGAGACTATGGTGTGGGTGGGGAGTACAGTAGTGTGGTGGCAGTGTGTCTAGGGAAGGCAGACCAGGGGTACAGTGAGTTAGAGGCTGTACAGGAGATGAGAGAGAGTATAAGGACAGCCATGGCAGGTAAGACTATGGTGTGGGTGATGAGTACAGTAGTGTGGTGGCAGTGTGTCTAGGGAAGGCTGACCAGGGGTACAGTGAGTTAGAGGCTGTACAGGAGATGAGAGAGAGTATAAGGACAGCCATGGCAGGTAAGACTATGGTGTGGGTGATGAGTACAGTAGTGTGGTGGCAGTGTGTCTAGGGAAGGCAGACCAGGGGTACAGTGAGTTAGAGGCTGTACAGGAGATGAGAGAGAGTATAAGGACAGCCATGGCAGGTAAGACTATGATGTGGGTGATGAGTACAGTAGTGTGGTGGCAGTGTGTCCAGGGAAGGCTGACCAGGGGTACAGTGAGTTAGAGGCCGTACAGGAGATGAGAGAGAGTATAAGGACAGCCATGGCAGGTATGACTATGGTGTGGGTGGGGAGTACAGTAGTGTGGTGGCAGTGTGTCCAGGGAAGGCTGACCAGGGGTACAGTGAGTTAGAGGCCGTACAGGAGATGAGAGAGAGTATAAGGACAGCCATGGCAGGTAAGACTATGGTGTGGGTGATGAGTACAGTAGTGTGGTGGCAGTGTGTCTAGGGAAGGCTGACCAGGGGTACAGTGAGTTAGAGGCCGTACAGGAGATGAGAGAGAGTATAAGGACAGCCATGGCAGGTAAGACTATGGTGTGGGTGATGAGTACAGTAGTGTGGTGGCAGTGTGTCTAGGGAAGGCAGACCAGGGGTACAGTGAGTTAGAGGCCGTACAGGAGATGAGAGAGAGTATAAGGACAGCCATGGCAGGTAAGACTATGGTGTGGGTGATGAGTACAGTAGTGTGGTGGCAGTGTGTCTAGGGAAGGCAGACCAGGGGTACAGTGAGTTAGAGGCCGTACAGGAGATGAGAGAGAGTATAAGGACAGCCATGGCAGGTAAGACTATGGTGTGGGTGGGGAGTACAGTAGTGTGGTGGCAGTGTGTCTAGGGAACGCTGACCAGGGGTACAGTGAGTTAGAGGCTGTACAGGAGATGAGAGAGAGTATAAGGACAGCCATGGCAGGTAAGACTATGGTGTGGGTGATGAGTACAGTAGTGTGGTGGCAGTGTGTCTAGGGAAGGCTGACCAGGGGTACAGTGAGTTAGAGGCCGTACAGGAGATGAGAGAGAGTATAAGGACAGCCATGGCAGGTAAGACTATGGTGTGGGTGATGAGTACAGTAGTGTGGTGGCAGTGTGTCCAGGGAAGGCTGACCAGGGGTACAGTGAGTTAGAGGCCGTACAGGAGATGAGAGAGAGTATAAGGACAGCCATGGCAGGTAAGACTATGGTGTGGGTGGGGAGTACAGTAGTGTGGTGGCAGTGTGTCTAGGGAAGGCAGACCAGGGGTACAGTGAGTTAGAGGCTGTACAGGAGATGAGAGAGAGTATAAGGACAGCCATGGCAGGTAAGACTATGATGTGGGTGATGAGTACAGTAGTGTGGTGGCAGTGTGTCTAGGGAAGGCTGACCAGGGGTACAGTGAGTTAGAGGCCGTACAGGAGATGAGAGAGAGTATAAGGACAGCCATGGCAGGTAAGACTATGGTGTGGGTGGGGAGTACAGTAGTGTGGTGGCAGTGTGTCTAGGGAAGGCTGACCAGGGGTACAGTGAGTTAGAGGCCGTACAGGAGATGAGAGAGAGTATAAGGACAGCCATGGCAGGTAAGACTATGGTGTGGGTGATGAGTACAGTAGTGTGGTGGCAGTGTGTCTAGGGAAGGCTGACCAGGGGTACAGTGAGTTAGAGGCTGTACAGGAGATGAGAGAGAGTATAAGGACAGCCATGGCAGGTGAGACTATGGTGTGGGTGGGGAGTACAGTAGTGTGGTGGCAGTGTGTCTAGGGAAGGCAGACCAGGGGTACAGTGAGCTAGAGGCCGTACAGGAGATGAGAGAGAGTATAAGGACAGCCATGGCAGGTAAGACTATGGTGTGGGTGATGAGTACAGTAGTGTGGTGGCAGTGTGTCTAGGGAAGGCTGACCAGGGGTACAGTGAGCTAGAGGCCGTACAGGAGATGAGAGAGAGTATAAGGACAGCCATGGCAGGTAAGACTATGGTGTGGGTGGGGAGTACAGTAGTGTGGTGGCAGTGTGTCTAGGGAAGGCAGACCAGGGGTACAGTGAGTTAGAGGCCGTACAGGAGATGAGAGAGAGTATAAGGACAGCCATGGCAGGTAAGACTATGGTGTGGGTGGGGAGTACAGTAGTGTGGTGGCAGTGTGTCTAGGGAAGGCAGACCAGGGGTACAGTGAGTTAGAGGCCGTACAGGAGATGAGAGAGAGTATAAGGACAGCCATGGCAGGTAAGACTATGGTGTGGGTGGGGAGTACAGTAGTGTGGTGGCAGTGTGTCTAGGGAAGGTAGACCAGGGGTACAGTGAGTTAGAGGCCGTACAGGAGATGAGAGAGAGTATAAGGACAGCCATGGCAGGTAAGACTATGGTGTGGGTGATGAGTACAGTAGTGTGGTGGCAGTGTGTCTAGGGAAGGCAGACCAGGGGTACAGTGAGTTAGAGGCCGTACAGGAGATGAGAGAGAGTATAAGGACAGCCATGGCAGGTAAGACTATGGTGTGGGTGATGAGTACAGTAGTGTGGTGGCAGTGTGTCTAGGGAAGGCTGACCAGGGGTACAGTGAGCTAGAGGCCGTACAGGAGATGAGAGAGAGTATAAGGACAGCCATGGCAGGTAAGACTATGGTGTGGGTGATGAGTACAGTAGTGTGGTGGCAGTGTGTCTAGGGAAGGCAGACCAGGGGTACAGTGAGTTAGAGGCTGTACAGGAGATGAGAGAGAGTATAAGGACAGCCATGGCAGGTAAGACTATGGTGTGGGTGGGGAGTACAGTAGTGTGGTGGCAGTGTGTCTAGGGAAGGCAGACCAGGGGTACAGTGAGTTAGAGGCCGTACAGGAGATGAGAGAGAGTATAAGGACAGCCATGGCAGGTAAGACTATGGTGTGGGTGGGGAGTACAGTAGTGTGGTGGCAGTGTGTCTAGGGAAGGCTGACCAGGGGTACAGTGAGTTAGAGGCTGTACAGGAGATGAGAGAGAGTATAAGGACAGCCATGGCAGGTAAGACTATGGTGTGGGTGATGAGTACAGTAGTGTGGTGGCAGTGTGTCTAGGGAAGGCAGACCAGGGGTACAGTGAGTTAGAGGCCGTACAGGAGATGAGAGAGAGTATAAGGACAGCCATGGCAGGTAAGACTATGGTGTGGGTGATGAGTACAGTAGTGTGGTGGCAGTGTGTCTAGGGAAGGCTGACCAGGGGTACAGTGAGTTAGAGGCTGTACAGGAGATGAGAGAGAGTATAAGGACAGCCATGGCAGGTAAGACTATGGTGTGGGTGATGAGTACAGTAGTGTGGTGGCAGTGTGTCTAGGGAAGGCTGACCAGGGGTACAGTGAGTTAGAGGCCGTACAGGAGATGAGAGAGAGTATAAGGACAGCCATGGCAGGTAAGACTATGGTGTGGGTGATGAGTACAGTAGTGTGGTGGCAGTGTGTCTAGGGAAGGCTGACCAGGGGTACAGTGAGTTAGAGGCTGTACAGGAGATGAGAGAGAGTATAAGGACAGCCATGGCAGGTAAGACTATGGTGTGGGTGATGAGTACAGTAGTGTGGTGGCAGTGTGTCTAGGGAAGGAAGACCAGGGGTACAGTGAGTTAGAGGCTGTACAGGAGATGAGAGAGAGTATAAGGACAGCCATGGCAGGTAAGACTATGATGTGGGTGGGGAGTACAGTAGTGTGGTGGCAGTGTGTCTAGGGAAGGCAGACCAGGGGTACAGTGAGTTAGAGGCCGTACAGGAGATGAGAGAGAGTATAAGGACAGCCATGGCAGGTAAGACTATGGTGTGGGTGATGAGTACAGTAGTGTGGTGGCAGTGTGTCTAGGGAAGGCTGACCAGGGGTACAGTGAGCTAGAGGCCGTACAGGAGATGAGAGAGAGTATAAGGACAGCCATGGCAGGTAAGACTATGGTGTGGGTGGGGAGTACAGTAGTGTGGTGGCAGTGTGTCTAGGGAAGGCAGACCAGGGGTACAGTGAGTTAGAGGCCGTACAGGAGATGAGAGAGAGTATAAGGACAGCCATGGCAGGTAAGACTATGGTGTGGGTGATGAGTACAGTAGTGTGGTGGCAGTGTGTCTAGGGGAGGCAGACCAGGGGTACAGTGAGTTAGAGGCCGTACAGGAGATGAGAGAGAGTATAAGGACAGCCATGGCAGGTATGACTATGGTGTGGGTGATGAGTACAGTAGTGTGGTGGCAGTGTGTCTAGGGAAGGCTGACCAGGGGTACAGTGAGTTAGAGGCTGTACAGGAGATGAGAGAGAGTATAAGGACAGCCATGGCAGGTAAGACTATGGTGTGGGTGGGGAGTACAGTAGTGTGGTGGCAGTGTGTCTAGGGAAGGCTGACCAGGGGTACAGTGAGTTAGAGGCCGTACAGGAGATGAGAGAGAGTATAAGGACAGCCATGGCAGGTGAGACTATGGTGTGGGTGGGGAGTACAGTAGTGTGGTGGCAGTGTGTCTAGGGAAGGCAGACCAGGGGTACACTGAGTTAGAGGCTGTACAGGAGATGAGAGAGAGTATAAGGACAGCCATGGCAGGTAAGACTATGGTGTGGGTGATGAGTACAGTAGTGTGGTGGCAGTGTGTCTAGGGAAGGCTGACCAGGGGTACAGTGAGTTAGAGGCTGTACAGGAGATGAGAGAGAGTATAAGGACAGCCATGGCAGGTAAGACTATGGTGTGGGTGATGAGTACAGTAGTGTGGTGGCAGTGTGTCTAGGGAAGGCAGACCAGGGGTACAGTGAGTTAGAGGCCGTACAGGAGATGAGAGAGAGTATAAGGACAGCCATGGCAGGTAAGACTATGGTGTGGGTGGGGAGTACAGTAGTGTGGTGGCAGTGTGTCTAGGGAACGCTGACCAGGGGTACAGTGAGTTAGAGGCTGTACAGGAGATGAGAGAGAGTATAAGGACAGCCATGGCAGGTAAGACTATGGTGTGGGTGATGAGTACAGTAGTGTGGTGGCAGTGTGTCTAGGGAAGGCTGACCAGGGGTACAGTGAGTTAGAGGCCGTACAGGAGATGAGAGAGAGTATAAGGACAGCCATGGCAGGTAAGACTATGGTGTGGGTGATGAGTACAGTAGTGTGGTGGCAGTGTGTCTAGGGAAGGCTGACCAGGGGTACAGTGAGTTAGAGGCCGTACAGGAGATGAGAGAGAGTATAAGGACAGCCATGGCAGGTAAGACTATGGTGTGGGTGGGGAGTACAGTAGTGTGGTGGCAGTGTGTCTAGGGAAGGCAGACCAGGGGTACAGTGAGTTAGAGGCCGTACAGGAGATGAGAGAGAGTATAAGGACAGCCATGGCAGGTAAGACTATGGTGTGGGTGGGGAGTACAGTAGTGTGGTGGCAGTGTGTCTAGGGAAGGCTGACCAGGGGTACAGTGAGTTAGAGGCCGTACAGGAGATGAGAGAGAGTATAAGGACAGCCATGGCAGGTAAGACTATGGTGTGGGTGGGGAGTACAGTAGTGTGGTGGCAGTGTGTCTAGGGAAGGCTGACCAGGGGTACAGTGAGTTAGAGGCCGTACAGGAGATGAGAGAGAGTATAAGGACAGCCATGGCAGGTAAGACTATGGTGTGGGTGATGAGTACAGTAGTGTGGTGGCAGTGTGTCTAGGGAAGGCAGACCAGGGGTACAGTGAGTTAGAGGCTGTACAGGAGATGAGAGAGAGTATAAGGACAGCCATGGCAGGTGAGACTATGGTGTGGGTGGGGAGTACAGTAGTGTGGTGGCAGTGTGTCTAGGGAAGGCTGACCAGGGGTACAGTGAGTTAGAGGCCGTACAGGAGATGAGAGAGAGTATAAGGACAGCCATGGCAGGTAAGACTATGGTGTGGGTGATGAGTACAGTAGTGTGGTGGCAGTGTGTCTAGGGAAGGCTGACCAGGGGTACAGTGAGTTAGAGGCCGTACAGGAGATGAGAGAGAGTATAAGGACAGCCATGGCAGGTAAGACTATGGTGTGGGTGGGGAGTACAGTAGTGTGGTGGCAGTGTGTCTAGGGAAGGCAGACCAGGGGTACAGTGAGCTAGAGGCCGTACAGGAGATGAGAGAGAGTATAAGGACAGCCATGGCAGGTAAGACTATGGTGTGGGTGGGGAGTACAGTAGTGTGGTGGCAGTGTGTCTAGGGAAGGCAGACCAGGGGTACAGTGAGTTAGAGGCTGTACAGGAGATGAGAGAGAGTATAAGGACAGCCATGGCAGGTAAGACTATGATGTGGGTGATGAGTACAGTAGTGTGGTGGCAGTGTGTCTAGGGAAGGCTGACCAGGGGTACAGTGAGTTAGAGGCCGTACAGGAGATGAGAGAGAGTATAAGGACAGCCATGGCAGGTAAGACTATGGTGTGGGTGGGGAGTACAGTAGTGTGGTGGCAGTGTGTCTAGGGAAGGCTGACCAGGGGTACAGTGAGTTAGAGGCCGTACAGGAGATGAGAGAGAGTATAAGGACAGCCATGGCAGGTAAGACTATGGTGTGGGTGATGAGTACAGTAGTGTGGTGGCAGTGTGTCTAGGGAAGGCAGACCAGGGGTACAGTGAGTTAGAGGCCGTACAGGAGATGAGAGAGAGTATAAGGACAGCCATGGCAGGTGAGACTATGGTGTGGGTGGGGAGTACAGTAGTGTGGTGGCAGTGTGTCTAGGGAAGGCTGACCAGGGGTACAGTGAGTTAGAGGCTGTACAGGAGATGAGAGAGAGTATAAGGACAGCCATGGCAGGTGAGACTATGGTGTGGGTGGGGAGTACAGTAGTGTGGTGGCAGTGTGTCTAGGGAAGGCAGACCAGGGGTACAGTGAGCTAGAGGCCGTACAGGAGATGAGAGAGAGTATAAGGACAGCCATGGCAGGTAAGACTATGGTGTGGGTGATGAGTACAGTAGTGTGGTGGCAGTGTGTCTAGGGAAGGCTGACCAGGGGTACAGTGAGCTAGAGGCCGTACAGGAGATGAGAGAGAGTATAAGGACAGCCATGGCAGGTAAGACTATGGTGTGGGTGGGGAGTACAGTAGTGTGGTGGCAGTGTGTCTAGGGAAGGCAGACCAGGGGTACAGTGAGTTAGAGGCCGTACAGGAGATGAGAGAGAGTATAAGGACAGCCATGGCAGGTAAGACTATGGTGTGGGTGATGAGTACAGTAGTGTGGTGGCAGTGTGTCTAGGGAAGGCTGACCAGGGGTACAGTGAGTTAGAGGCCGTACAGGAGATGAGAGAGAGTATAAGGACAGCCATGGCAGGTAAGACTATGGTGTGGGTGATGAGTACAGTAGTGTGGTGGCAGTGTGTCTAGGGAAGGCTGACCAGGGGTACAGTGAGTTAGAGGCCGTACAGGAGATGAGAGAGAGTATAAGGACAGCCATGGCAGGTAAGACTATGGTGTGGGTGATGAGTACAGTAGTGTGGTGGCAGTGTGTCTAGGGAAGGCTGACCAGGGGTACAGTGAGTTAGAGGCCGTACAGGAGATGAGAGAGAGTATAAGGACAGCCATGGCAGGTAAGACTATGGTGTGGGTGGGGAGTACAGTAGTGTGGTGGCAGTGTGTCTAGGGAAGGCTGACCAGGGGTACAGTGAGTTAGAGGCCGTACAGGAGATGAGAGAGAGTATAAGGACAGCCATGGCAGGTAAGACTATGGTGTGGGTGGGGAGTACAGTAGTGTGGTGGCAGTGTGTCTAGGGAAGGCTGACCAGGGGTACAGTGAGTTAGAGGCCGTACAGGAGATGAGAGAGAGTATAAGGACAGCCATGGCAGGTAAGACTATGGTGTGGGTGGGGAGTACAGTAGTGTGGTGGCAGTGTGTCTAGGGAAGGCAGACCAGGGGTACAGTGAGTTAGAGGCCGTACAGGAGATGAGAGAGAGTATAAGGACAGCCATGGCAGGTAAGACTATGGTGTGGGTGATGAGTACAGTAGTGTGGTGGCAGTGTGTCTAGGGGAGGCTGACCAGGGGTACAGTGAGTTAGAGGCCGTACAGGAGATGAGAGAGAGTATAAGGACAGCCATGGCAGGTAAGACTATGATGTGGGTGATGAGTACAGTAGTGTGGTGGCAGTGTGTCTAGGGAAGGCTGACCAGGGGTACAGTGAGTTAGAGGCTGTACAGGAGATGAGAGAGAGTATAAGGACAGCCATGGCAGGTAAGACTATGATGTGGGTGATGAGTACAGTAGTGTGGTGGCAGTGTGTCTAGGGAAGGCAGACCAGGGGTACAGTGAGCTAGAGGCCGTACAGGAGATGAGAGAGAGTATAAGGACAGCCATGGCAGGTAAGACTATGGTGTGGGTGGGGAGTACAGTAGTGTGGTGGCAGTGTGTCCAGGGAAGGCTGACCAGGGGTACAGTGAGTTAGAGGCTGTACAGGAGATGAGAGAGAGTATAAGGACAGCCATGGCAGGTAAGACTATGATGTGGGTGATGAGTACAGTAGTGTGGTGGCAGTGTGTCTAGGGAAGGCTGACCAGGGGTACAGTGAGTTAGAGGCCGTACAGGAGATGAGAGAGAGTATAAGGACAGCCATGGCAGGTAAGACTATGGTGTGGGTGATGAGTACAGTAGTGTGGTGGCAGTGTGTCTAGGGAAGGCTGACCAGGGGTACAGTGAGTTAGAGGCCGTACAGGAGATGAGAGAGAGTATAAGGACAGCCATGGCAGGTAAGACTATGGTGTGGGTGATGAGTACAGTAGTGTGGTGGCAGTGTGTCTAGGGAAGGCTGACCAGGGGTACAGTGAGTTAGAGGCCGTACAGGAGATGAGAGAGAGTATAAGGACAGCCATGGCAGGTAAGACTATGGTGTGGGTGGGGAGTACAGTAGTGTGGTGGCAGTGTGTCTAGGGAAGGCAGACCAGGGGTACAGTGAGTTAGAGGCTGTACAGGAGATGAGAGAGAGTATAAGGACAGCCATGGCAGGTAAGACTATGATGTGGGTGATGAGTACAGTAGTGTGGTGGCAGTGTGTCTAGGGAAGGCTGACCAGGGGTACAGTGAGTTAGAGGCTGTACAGGAGATGAGAGAGAGTATAAGGACAGCCATGGCAGGTAAGACTATGGTGTGGGTGGGGAGTACAGTAGTGTGGTGGCAGTGTGTCTAGGGAAGGCAGACCAGGGGTACAGTGAGTTAGAGGCCGTACAGGAGATGAGAGAGAGTATAAGGACAGCCATGGCAGGTAAGACTATGGTGTGGGTGATGAGTACAGTAGTGTGGTGGCAGTGTGTCTAGGGAAGGCTGACCAGGGGTACAGTGAGTTAGAGGCCGTACAGGAGATGAGAGAGAGTATAAGGACAGCCATGGCAGGTAAGACTATGGTGTGGGTGATGAGTACAGTAGTGTGGTGGCAGTGTGTCTAGGGAAGGCAGACCAGGGGTACAGTGAGTTAGAGGCCGTACAGGAGATGAGAGAGAGTATAAGGACAGCCATGGCAGGTAAGACTATGATGTGGGTGGGGAGTACAGTAGTGTGGTGGCAGTGTGTCTAGGGAAGGCAGACCAGGGGTACAGTGAGTTAGAGGCTGTACAGGAGATGAGAGAGAGTATAAGGACAGCCATGGCAGGTAAGACTATGATGTGGGTGATGAGTACAGTAGTGTGGTGGCAGTGTGTCTAGGGAAGGCAGACCAGGGGTACAGTGAGTTAGAGGCTGTACAGGAGATGAGAGAGAGTATAAGGACAGCCATGGCAGGTAAGACTATGATGTGGGTGGGGAGTACAGTAGTGTGGTGGCAGTGTGTCTAGGGAAGGCTGACCAGGGGTACAGTGAGTTAGAGGCTGTACAGGAGATGAGAGAGAGTATAAGGACAGCCATGGCAGGTAAGACTATGATGTGGGTGGGGAGTACAGTAGTGTGGTGGCAGTGTGTCTAGGGAAGGCTGACTAGGGGTACAGTGAGTTAGAGGCTGTACAGGAGATGAGAGAGAGTATAAGGACAGCCATGGCAGGTAAGACTATGGTGTGGGTGATGAGTACAGTAGTGTGGTGGCAGTGTGTCTAGGGAAGGCTGACTAGGGGTACAGTGAGTTAGAGGCTGTACAGGAGATGAGAGAGAGTATAAGGACAGCCATGGCAGGTAAGACTATGGTGTGGGTGATGAGTACAGTAGTGTGGTGGCAGTGTGTCTAGGGAAGGCAGACCAGGGGTACAGTGAGTTAGAGGCCGTACAGGAGATGAGAGAGAGTATAAGGACAGCCATGGCAGGTAAGACTATGGTGTGGGTGATGAGTACAGTAGTGTGGTGGCAGTGTGTCTAGGGAAGGCAGACCAGGGGTACAGTGAGTTAGAGGCCGTACAGGAGATGAGAGAGAGTATAAGGACAGCCATGGCAGGTAAGACTATGGTGTGGGTGGGGAGTACAGTAGTGTGGTGGCAGTGTGTCTAGGGAAGGCAGACCAGGGGTACAGTGAGTTAGAGGCCGTACAGGAGATGAGAGAGAGTATAAGGACAGCCATGGCAGGTAAGACTATGATGTGGGTGATGAGTACAGTAGTGTGGTGGCAGTGTGTCTAGGGAAGGCTGACCAGGGGTACAGTGAGTTAGAGGCCGTACAGGAGATGAGAGAGAGTATAAGGACAGCCATGGCAGGTAAGACTATGGTGTGGGTGGGGAGTACAGTAGTGTGGTGGCAGTGTGTCTAGGGAAGGCAGACCAGGGGTACAGTGAGTTAGAGGCCGTACAGGAGATGAGAGAGAGTATAAGGACAGCCATGGCAGGTAAGACTATGGTGTGGGTGGGGAGTACAGTAGTGTGGTGGCAGTGTGTCTAGGGAAGGCTGACCAGGGGTACAGTGAGTTAGAGGCCGTACAGGAGATGAGAGAGAGTATAAGGACAGCCATGGCAGGTAAGACTATGGTGTGGGTGATGAGTACAGTAGTGTGGTGGCAGTGTGTCTAGGGAAGGCAGACCAGGGGTACAGTGAGTTAGAGGCCGTACAGGAGATGAGAGAGAGTATAAGGACAGCCATGGCAGGTAAGACTATGGTGTGGGTGGGGAGTACAGTAGTGTGGTGGCAGTGTGTCTAGGGAAGGCTGACCAGGGGTACAGTGAGTTAGAGGCTGTACAGGAGATGAGAGAGAGTATAAGGACAGCCATGGCAGGTAAGACTATGATGTGGGTGATGAGTACAGTAGTGTGGTGGCAGTGTGTCTAGGGAAGGCAGACCAGGGGTACAGTGAGTTAGAGGCTGTACAGGAGATGAGAGAGAGTATAAGGACAGCCATGGCAGGTAAGACTATGATGTGGGTGGGGAGTACAGTAGTGTGGTGGCAGTGTGTCTAGGGAAGGCAGACCAGGGGTACAGTGAGTTAGAGGCCGTACAGGAGATGAGAGAGAGTATAAGGACAGCCATGGCAGGTAAGACTATGATGTGGGTGGGGAGTACAGTAGTGTGGTGGCAGTGTGTCTAGGGAAGGCAGACCAGGGGTACAGTGAGTTAGAGGCTGTACAGGAGATGAGAGAGAGTATAAGGACAGCCATGGCAGGTAAGACTATGATGTGGGTGGGGAGTACAGTAGTGTGGTGGCAGTGTGTCTAGGGAAGGCAGACCAGGGGTACAGTGAGTTAGAGGCCGTACAGGAGATGAGAGAGAGTATAAGGACAGCCATGGCAGGTAAGACTATGGTGTGGGTGATGAGTACAGTAGTGTGGTGGCAGTGTGTCTAGGGAAGGCTGACCAGGGGTACAGTGAGCTAGAGGCCGTACAGGAGATGAGAGAGAGTATAAGGACAGCCATGGCAGGTAAGACTATGGTGTGGGTGATGAGTACAGTAGTGTGGTGGCAGTGTGTCTAGGGAAGGCTGACCAGGGGTACAGTGAGCTAGAGGCCGTACAGGAGATGAGAGAGAGTATAAGGACAGCCATGGCAGGTAAGACTATGGTGTGGGTGATGAGTACAGTAGTGTGGTGGCAGTGTGTCTAGGGAACGCTGACCAGGGGTACAGTGAGTTAGAGGCTGTACAGGAGATGAGAGAGAGTATAAGGACAGCCATGGCAGGTAAGACTATGGTGTGGGTGGGGAGTACAGTAGTGTGGTGGCAGTGTGTCTAGGGAAGGCTGACCAGGGGTACAGTGAGCTAGAGGCCGTACAGGAGATGAGAGAGAGTATAAGGACAGCCATGGCAGGTAAGACTATGGTGTGGGTGGGGAGTACAGTAGTGTGGTGGCAGTGTGTCTAGGGAAGGCTGACCAGGGGTACAGTGAGTTAGAGGCCGTACAGGAGATGAGAGAGAGTATAAGGACAGCCATGGCAGGTAAGACTATGGTGTGGGTGGGGAGTACAGTAGTGTGGTGGCAGTGTGTCTAGGGAAGGCTGACCAGGGGTACAGTGAGTTAGAGGCCGTACAGGAGATGAGAGAGAGTATAAGGACAGCCATGGCAGGTAAGACTATGGTGTGGGTGATGAGTACAGTAGTGTGGTGGCAGTGTGTCTAGGGAAGGCTGACCAGGGGTACAGTGAGTTAGAGGCTGTACAGGAGATGAGAGAGAGTATAAGGACAGCCATGGCAGGTAAGACTATGGTGTGGGTGATGAGTACAGTAGTGTGGTGGCAGTGTGTCTAGGGAAGGCTGACCAGGGGTACAGTGAGTTAGAGGCTGTACAGGAGATGAGAGAGAGTATAAGGACAGCCATGGCAGGTAAGACTATGATGTGGGTGGGGAGTACAGTAGTGTGGTGGCAGTGTGTCTAGGGAAGGCAGACCAGGGGTACAGTGAGTTAGAGGCTGTACAGGAGATGAGAGAGAGTATAAGGACAGCCATGGCAGGTAAGACTATGGTGTGGTTGGGGAGTACAGTAGTGTGGTGGCAGTGTGTCTAGGGAAGGCAGACCAGGGGTACAGTGAGTTAGAGGCCGTACAGGAGATGAGAGAGAGTATAAGGACAGCCATGGCAGGTAAGACTATGGTGTGGGTGGGGAGTACAGTAGTGTGGTGGCAGTGTGTCTAGGGAAGGCTGACCAGGGGTACAGTGAGTTAGAGGCCGTACAGGAGATGAGAGAGAGTATAAGGACAGCCATGGCAGGTAAGACTATGGTGTGGGTGATGAGTACAGTAGTGTGGTGGCAGTGTGTCTAGGGAAGGCTGACCAGGGGTACAGTGAGTTAGAGGCTGTACAGGAGATGAGAGAGAGTATAAGGACAGCCATGGCAGGTAAGACTATGATGTGGGTGGGGAGTACAGTAGTGTGGTGGCAGTGTGTCTAGGGGAGGCAGACCAGGGGTACAGTGAGTTAGAGGCCGTACAGGAGATGAGAGAGAGTATAAGGACAGCCATGGCAGGTAAGACTATGATGTGGGTGGGGAGTACAGTAGTGTGGTGGCAGTGTGTCTAGGGAAGGCAGACCAGGGGTACAGTGAGTTAGAGGCCGTACAGGAGATGAGAGAGAGTATAAGGACAGCCATGGCAGGTAAGACTATGGTGTGGGTGATGAGTACAGTAGTGTGGTGGCAGTGTGTCTAGGGAAGGCTGACCAGGGGTACAGTGAGTTAGAGGCCGTACAGGAGATGAGAGAGAGTATAAGGACAGCCATGGCAGGTAAGACTATGATGTGGGTGGGGAGTACAGTAGTGTGGTGGCAGTGTGTCTAGGGAAGGCTGACCAGGGGTACAGTGAGTTAGAGGCCGTACAGGAGATGAGAGAGAGTATAAGGACAGCCATGGCAGGTAAGACTATGGTGTGGGTGATGAGTACAGTAGTGTGGTGGCAGTGTGTCTAGGGAAGGCTGACCAGGGGTACAGTGAGTTAGAGGCTGTACAGGAGATGAGAGAGAGTATAAGGACAGCCATGGCAGGTAAGACTATGGTGTGGGTGGGGAGTACAGTAGTGTGGTGGCAGTGTGTCTAGGGAAGGCAGACCAGGGGTACAGTGAGTTAGAGGCCGTACAGGAGATGAGAGAGAGTATAAGGACAGCCATGGCAGGTAAGACTATGATGTGGGTGGGGAGTACAGTAGTGTGGTGGCAGTGTGTCTAGGGAAGGCAGACCAGGGGTACAGTGAGTTAGAGGCCGTACAGGAGATGAGAGAGAGTATAAGGACAGCCATGGCAGGTAAGACTATGGTGTGGGTGGGGAGTACAGTAGTGTGGTGGCAGTGTGTCTAGGGAAGGCAGACCAGGGGTACAGTGAGTTAGAGGCCGTACAGGAGATGAGAGAGAGTATAAGGACAGCCATGGCAGGTAAGACTATGGTGTGGGTGATGAGTACAGTAGTGTGGTGGCAGTGTGTCTAGGGAAGGCTGACCAGGGGTACAGTGAGTTAGAGGCCGTACAGGAGATGAGAGAGAGTATAAGGACAGCCATGGCAGGTAAGACTATGGTGTGGGTGATGAGTACAGTAGTGTGGTGGCAGTGTGTCTAGGGAAGGCTGACCAGGGGTACAGTGAGCTAGAGGCCGTACAGGAGATGAGAGAGAGTATAAGGACAGCCATGGCAGGTAAGACTATGGTGTGGGTGATGAGTACAGTAGTGTGGTGGCAGTGTGTCTAGGGAAGGCTGACCAGGGATACAGTGAGCTAGAGGCCGTACAGGAGATGAGAGAGAGTATAAGGACAGCCATGGCAGGTAAGACTATGGTGTGGGTGGGGAGTACAGTAGTGTGGTGGCAGTGTGTCTAGGGAAGGCTGACCAGGGGTACAGTGAGTTAGAGGCCGTACAGGAGATGAGAGAGAGTATAAGGACAGCCATGGCAGGTAAGACTATGGTGTGGGTGGGGAGTACAGTAGTGTGGTGGCAGTGTGTCTAGGGAAGGCAGACCAGGGGTACAGTGAGTTAGAGGCTGTACAGGAGATGAGAGAGAGTATAAGGACAGCCATGGCAGGTGAGACTATGGTGTGGGTGATGAGTACAGTAGTGTGGTGGCAGTGTGTCTAGGGAAGGCTGACCAGGGGTACAGTGAGTTAGAGGCCGTACAGGAGATGAGAGAGAGTATAAGGACAGCCATGGCAGGTAAGACTATGATGTGGGTGATGAGTACAGTAGTGTGGTGGCAGTGTGTCTAGGGAAGGCTGACCAGGGGTACAGTGAGTTAGAGGCCGTACAGGAGATGAGAGAGAGTATAAGGACAGCCATGGCAGGTAAGACTATGATGTGGGTGGGGAGTACAGTAGTGTGGTGGCAGTGTGTCTAGGGAAGGCTGACCAGGGGTACAGTGAGTTAGAGGCCGTACAGGAGATGAGAGAGAGTATAAGGACAGCCATGGCAGGTAAGACTATGGTGTGGGTGGGGAGTACAGTAGTGTGGTGGCAGTGTGTCTAGGGAAGGCTGACCAGGGGTACAGTGAGTTAGAGGCCGTACAGGAGATGAGAGAGAGTATAAGGACAGCCATGGCAGGTAAGACTATGGTGTGGGTGATGAGTACAGTAGTGTGGTGGCAGTGTGTCTAGGGAAGGCTGACCAGGGGTACAGTGAGTTAGAGGCCGTACAGGAGATGAGAGAGAGTATAAGGACAGCCATGGCAGGTAAGACTATGGTGTGGGTGATGAGTACAGTAGTGTGGTGGCAGTGTGTCTAGGGAAGGCAGACCAGGGGTACAGTGAGTTAGAGGCCGTACAGGAGATGAGAGAGAGTATAAGGACAGCCATGGCAGGTAAGACTATGATGTGGGTGGGGAGTACAGTAGTGTGGTGGCAGTGTGTCTAGGGAAGGCTGACCAGGGGTACAGTGAGTTAGAGGCCGTACAGGAGATGAGAGAGAGTATAAGGACAGCCATGGCAGGTAAGACTATGATGTGGGTGGGGAGTACAGTAGTGTGGTGGCAGTGTGTCTAGGGAAGGCTGACCAGGGGTACAGTGAGCTAGAGGCTGTACAGGAGATGAGAGAGAGTATAAGGACAGCCATGGCAGGTATGACTATGGTGTGGGTGGGGAGTACAGTAGTGTGGTGGCAGTGTGTCTAGGGAAGGCAGACCAGGGGTACAGTGAGCTAGAGGCCGTACAGGAGATGAGAGAGAGTATAAGGACAGCCATGGCAGGTAAGACTATGGTGTGGGTGATGAGTACAGTAGTGTGGTGGCAGTGTGTCTAGGGAAGGCTGACCAGGGGTACAGTGAGTTAGAGGCCGTACAGGAGATGAGAGAGAGTATAAGGACAGCCATGGCAGGTAAGACTATGGTGTGGGTGGGGAGTACAGTGCGTCTGGGTGTCATTTGAACTCCAAAACCCTCAAACATCTCAAATTAGGACATCCAATTTTTTTGTGGTGAATTTCTAGAAATGCCAATTTCAACCAAATTATTTTGAATTTTTCAGTTCAATGTGAATCCTAGGACATTACTTAAAGGTATTATTCAGCTTCTTTATGAGAAAATGCATCCTTATGGGTGTAAATAGAAGATCATGGTATCCCTTAGAATATTGGATGCCCAAAAACGTTATGACACCATTTTGGACACCCACGTTTAAAATCCTGATGTTTGTCAATGACTTTAGTACTGAGCTTTAAATTTTTCATGCAGAATGTTATATCATAACCCCCACATCAGTACTAAAAGCTATTTTAAAAAATGATGAAACTTTCTTGTCCCTCTAATAGTTCTTAGTAAATACAATAAGGACTCACTTGGCCCTTACGCATTGACTCAGGACTTGGTGCTTACCGTTCATGCTCCTTGAAAATCATTGGGATTTTTCAGGTGTATGGAGAATGTGTTTGGGATTATTCTAGAATTCAAGGCACATTCTTAAAGCTGATATGTATTGAACACTAATTTTTTAAAACCCTGATCACAAAACAGAGTCAAATATTTGATAGAGAGCGTATTTTTCAGCAATGTGTTGAAAGCTTTTCATATGTCATTGAGCTAAAATCAAACTATTTAGAGTTAGTATTATTTGTTATTGGAATATGTCAAGCTATGATCTAGAGCTCTCTAGAGAAAACAACAATTCTTCAAATATTTTTGTATGTTTCAGCTGGAACGTTGAGTCTACGAGAAGTAGGATTGAAGGAGATTGAGGTGGACCCCTGTGGTGATGCTGAGGGTAAGTACTGCCAGTAGTCTACCCAGCTGCAGAATGGGTACCTAGCATTAATAATGAGGAAATTCTACAATTGTCAGTTACAAACAAATAATTAAAGTTTCTCAGCTCATTGTAACTGCCATTGCATTGCTTAAAGCTGTAATGTATTTTCTCATTCTCAGTTAGTAGGCACATGTTTATGATTCTCATCTGATTACATTATATTGTGGTCTGTGTTTTAGAAAAGTACACCCACAAGTTTTATGATCAGCAAATTTGGACAGAATTTTAGAATCCTGGTTGATACCCTGAAACAGATTAAAGATTCTTGTATGATTCCAGTTATTTGTAAAGCATGTAGTGTGTTCAATGACTCAGAGGGTCACCAGAGGTTCCAAGAGGCAAAGGGAAAAGCAGTGATATTCATATTGTTTCTGTGAGTTTATAATCAATATCATAGTTGTTTTCTTTTTATGATATATGATAATTGTTTTCTGCTTCCTTTAATGATGAACATATTCACTATTTGAGCTTTGTGATTTCTCCACATGCATTAATTGATTTATTTCCGTTGATTTTCAGCCGCCGCAGAGGGGGTCAACCTGGCCCTGTATAACTACGAAGAACTGAAGGCGGCAGACAAACATAAGCCCAGTGTAGACGTCGGTTGCCATGCCTCTCAGGGCAGGTAGGTAGGGTTTGGAATCGGTTGCAATTTCATGATCGAGAATCAGTTGGAGCCAACCGATCGATTATTGATCATAATCTGCACACTTTTTTCGGTAACTGGGTACTAGAGGTCTAGAGCTCAAAACTAAGAGATAGTATATGACAATTGCTTGCTATGAGCACCCACTCGAACTTTGTGTAGAAGTGTTTTTGGAGCTTAGTTTCATAGCAAGAAAGCTGACAACTAGCTGGTCATTTAGTTCTGTTTTTCATCTCTAGGTGTCACCTTTTTCCGATTATCATCAATTGCCTGTATCATAATCGATAAATCAGTAAAAAAGAGGCAACCAAGTAAGACATTTTGCAACTGCCAAATTGGTATCCATTTACTAAATCCTGGCAAAGCTTCTGTAGCTCAAATGCCCTAACCTGGCGAGACTGTCTCAACAGTCAGTGCTAGACCTGGACATGGTTGTTATTGTATCAGTTACTATATACAACTTTAATTTGGAGCGCTAAAAGTTTCGCTTTACAGTCCTGTTGGAGCGTATTTGTGCTACTTTAAATTTGCACATTCAAGCACTTACCCTTTACATTTATTACTATATATGTCTTTATTTAAAGGATTCTATTTTGGCGCTTTCATGGGGAGCATGAAAATAGCGAAAATTAAATGCTTGTAAAAAATACCAGTTGTAATACAGTACTTACTATCTCTGCTTTCAGTGACACTGCTGGTCAGTGGTCAAGGGGACTGACCCTCGCACAGGGTCAGAATCTGGCGAGGCGATTGGCTGAAATGCCAGCCAACTACCTCACGCCAACACGGTTCGGGGAGATCGCAGTGGAGGAACTTGGCAAGGTGGACAATGTGGAGGTTAATGTCAGGTGAGTCCATGGTTCCTGGCAGATTATCTGTTAACCCTTCTGCATGGGTCCCTGGTTCATGGGAGATAATCCATCAACCCTTTTGTATGCAGAGCACACACATGGTCTGACACATATGGAAATATATTATTCATTTTGAGAATTATTTAATCAAAAGATGTTGGTCCTGTTGTTTATACCGAACTTGTTTCAAATTATTTCTGAAATAGAGCATCCATTAACACTTTTGCATGCAGAGCACACATGTAGGAATATATTATTTATTTTGAGAATTATTTTATGAAAAGATGTTGTTCCTCTTTTGTATACCAAACCTGCTTCAAATCATTTCTGAAATAGAGCTCTTATTGATGGGTTATGTTCAACCTTGTAAAACCATGCTTTACTCCAAGAGAAAGTGTTACTCTTGCCTGAAATAAACAGTGACTTTAGGTACTGCACAATGACAAACAAAAGTTCCTCTGTAAGACCTTTACATGTTCACTATACTTGTAAGGTAATCTTTCATGATCCAAAGTTTGCATGTTCCTAAAATGATTAAAAATGCATGCATGTTTTATCTTCTTATTGGTAATTTATACATATATTTGAAGACATTTTCTTGCTGTTAAATACCATAGTAATGTATGGGATGCTGAGATTCAAATACAAACTATGCTAGTGTATAAATGATATAAGAGATATAAATATATATGAGTTTTCATGGAAGTATTGATAAAACTATTCATTTTACATAAAGATTTATTAAGGAATTATTTATTTTCCTGCTTTCCAAGTACATATGAAGATCTTTGAGACAATTCTTTATTTTCTCTCCACAGGGATGAGGCGTGGGCGAAGGAGAAGAAGATGGGATCGTTCCTGTCAGTCACCCGAGGATCAGCAGAACCCCCCGTCTTCCTAGACATGTTCTATAAAGGGGGCAAGAAGGGGGAACTTCCCCTGGCCCTCGTAGGGAAAGGGGTAACATTTGACTCGTAAGGATATGTTCTATAAAGGGGGCAAGGAGGGGGACCTTCCTCTGGCCCTCATAGGGAAAGGGGTAACATTTGACTCGTAAGGACATGTTCTATAAAGGGGGCAAGGAGGGGTAACTTCCTCTAGCCCTCGTAGGGAAAGGGGTAACATTTGACTCGTAAGGACATGTTCTATAAAGGGGGCAAGGAGGGAGACCTTCCTCTGGCCCTCATAGGGAAAGGGGTAACATTTGACTCGTAAGGACATGTTCTATAAAGGGGGCAAGGAGGGGGAACTTCCTCTAGCCCTCATAGGGAAAGGGGTAACATTTGACTCATAAGGACATGTTCTATAAAGGGGGCAAGGAGGGGGACCTTCCTCTGGCCCTCATAGGGAAAGAGGTAACATTCGACTCGTAAGGACATGTTCTATAAAGGGGGCAAGGAGGGGGACCTTCCCCTGGCCCTCGTAGGGAAAGGGGTAACATTTGACTCATAAGGACATGTTCTATAAAGGGGGCAAGGAGGGGGACCTTCCTCTGGCCCTCGTAGGGAAAGGGGTAACATTTGACTCGTAAGGACATGTTCTATAAAGGGGGCAAGGAGGGGGACCTTCCCCTGGCCCTCGTAGGGAAAGGGGTAACATTTGACTCGTAAGGACATGTTCTATAAAGGGGGCAAGGAGGGGGAACTTCCTCTGGCCCTCGTAGGGAAAGGGGTAACATTTGACTTGTGAGGACATGTTCTATAAAGGGGGCAAGGAGGGGGAACTTCCCCTGGCCCTTGTGGAGAAAAGGGTAACATTTGACTCGTAAGGACATGTTCTATAAAGGGGGCAAGGAGGGGACCCTTCCTCTAGCCCTCGTAGGGAAAGGGGTAACATTTGACTCGTAAGGACATAGTTTTTGATTTGAACAATCAGGAAGCAGCAATTGAAAAAAAACATACATCATGTATTTTGCAAAATTCCACATATCTTTGTAGTGATTTTAGAAAAGAAGTACTCCATCACACTGATTAAGGTGTCTTTCAAAATGTTAATTTTAATGGCAAAAGTTATTACCTCTTAAAAGAAAGAGCCTGTACATGACTATTGACTTAACAATGGGAAATTGACTGCATGACTTTGTGTGTGTTATGTCAAACAAGCTATAGAATGTTGAGGTGTTTTTTACTGCCTACATTAAGTTTGCATTTGCTTGAAGAGGTGGAATCTCCATCAAGCCCTCTGCCAATATGGACGCCATGCGTGGAGACATGGGAGGTGCTGCAGCCACACTCGGAGCCTTCGTGACCATCGCTAAACTCAAGCTGCCTATCAATATCAGAGGTCAGTATGTGTGTGTGTATGTATACATATATATATATACCATGAAATTTTATCCCTAACTGCAAATGGCCCTTTATTCAACTGCCAGTTGAATGCCTAGATGCCTTGTCTATTGGAAAGAGCACAACGAAATGATGAAAAAATTGGTAAAATTGAAAGAAAATATAAATTCTGAGGGTCCTCAATTAATGTCGGAGTTCAACCTCGTTAAGAGACCACTTTTGACATTTCCCTTGAGCGGTCGCTCAATAGAGGTTTGATTGTATACACCTTTGATGTTAGCGGTAGTTACCGTAGTAAATGCTAGTTATTCATACCATATCCAGTAACTCTAGTAATATCCAGTAAGTATACTAGAGGTAGCTTTGAAAACATCTTCTTACCCTTATGGAAGTAAATTGACGAAGAAGCAAGATATTTATATAAATGTTGGAACATGGACAGAGTAGTTTAAGATAGTTTAGTAGGGCTGATCGCAATTAGGATTGAACAGATATGATGCTGCTTTCATGATGCATCATTATTGCTTATATCAATATCAACGCTTTTAGTGGACCTTTACTTTCCTACCACAGTCTGTGACAACTGATGTGATCTTCTCTGTTTATGTTGTGCAGCCTTCATTCCACTGTGTGAGAACATGCCGAGCGGTACAGCAACCAAACCTGGTGACGTGGTCACAGCCATGAACGGAAAAACTATTCAGGTAACAGTCTTTGCCTCTTTCCTCATTTTTTGCAAAGTATTCTTTGAATTGACCATAGATACCAGTTGATGAATATTGTATGCTTTCACAAAAGAAATTAATTGTCTAAGGTGCGAAGAGTCATCAAGGGTAGCACTTCAATGATGTGTGTGTATATATATATATATATATATATATATATATATATATATATATATATATATATATATATATATATATATATATATATATATATATATATATATATTTATATATATATATATATATATATATATATATATATATATATATATATATATATATATATATATATACATACATACATACATACATACATACATACTAGAGCTGCACTCACCACTCAAGAACTCGAGTGGCTCGAGCCCTGGGCCAAACTCGCCGAGCTCGAGCTGAAGTGTTCAAATCGTGAGCTTGTCTATGTTGGGAACACAAACGTAACACAGAGCACCTAACACACATTATAAAAATACATAACTGCTTATCGCGGTCATGTCTTCTTTACAATCTCCAATGTATACATTCAAGCGGTGTTGAGTGTTATTCTGACCTTTGTACCTCGTCAGCATGTTTTAAATTAAATAAACATGGCAATGTTAATAAATCTCCGACAATAAATATTTATTTCTTAATAGCTGGGATGGAAAATAATTATTCTTTTGGAAAATCGGAACGTCCGTGAGCTCATGAGGTCACGAGTCAAACGGGTGGTGAGCTCATGAGTGGATCTCCCTCCGTGAGTGCAGCTCTAATACATACACATACATACCTACATACATACATAGGCACACACATACATACATACGCACCGAAAACACACACACACACACCCAAGGAAATCAAGCTATGATTCGCGAGGACCATCTTGTTTAATGAAACCTCTTCCTTTTTCCGTCAGGTTGATAACACGGATGCAGAAGGTCGTCTTATCCTCGCTGACGCCCTGTGCTATGCTGAGACCTTCCAGCCTAAGGCTATCCTAGACATGGCTACTCTGACAGGCAAGTAAAAACTATTTGACCATACTTAAGGAAGTTCCCTTAAACACTAAAGGACAATTACACCATGAATAAAACATAGGGCCAAATAGTTTCTAAGGGTATTTTCTACTTAAACTCAAGTTCCTACCACTGCCAACCATCTCACAAGAAGAACTTATCTCTGGCTGTTGGTACACATATGTCATTAGCAGCTACCTTACTGCTAATGGCATGTGTACCAACAGCCAGATATAAGCTATTAAGGTGGGTCCAGCACTAAGAACATTTCTGACATAAGCTAACATTTTCTTTATTTACAGCTTGTAGGGGATTGTAACATTGAGTAAACTATATATTTTCTGAAAGGAGACCTTTTTTGCTATCTCTCATTGCTACTTTGATTTATCTTTTCGTAAATGTCAGAGTTTTAGTGAGAAAAATGTAAAGTGCTATTTTTTAGATTAAATCACTTTCAGCCCGCAGCAGCGTGTCAGAACGCCAACTTAACTTAGATGGATTACAAGTTCATTTATGTACCTAGAAAAAGGTGTCTTGGATTTTCAATAGGATACCCACTAGCTGAGAAAAGAGGGAAATTAACTTATTTCTCTGGAAAGACCACCCCCACTTGGCTTTGACACTAAATATCTCCCACAGGAATGCAAATAATATAAATCCAAGACACCTTTTTCTAGGTACATGTATGAACGTGTAATCCATCCAAGATAAATTGGCGTTCTGACCCGCTGCTGTGGGCGGAAAGTGATTTAATTGAAAGAATAACATTTTACATTTTTTTCAATAACACTGACATTTGAGATAAGATAAATCAAAGTAGCATTGAAAGGTAGCTAAAAAGGTCTTCCTTCAGAAAATATATAGTTTACTGTGTGTTACAATCACCTACAAGCTGTAAATGAAGAAAGTGCTAGCTAATGTCCTAAGTGCTGGACCCACCTTAATAGACTAAAATGGCCGCTCCCAGGGCCTCCATTTCTTGTATGTTAGGATGTGTTTAAACAGCAATATACTTCTTGTATGAAGGTTGGTAGTGTTGGGAACTTAGGTTTAAGTAGGGGATACCCTTAGAAACTATTTGGGCCTGTGTTTTATTCATGATGGAATTGTCCTTTAAGTTAATTCCAAAATGATCAGTCGTGAAGAATTACTAGACAAGTGTTGCTCGGACCAAATATACAATTGAAAATAACTTCGAAATTAAGTATGGGTTGAAAAACATGAAGGAGGAGTTGTTGGCTTTTTATTCATATATTTCTGGCGCAATGATCTAGTCAAGAAAATATAACCAAATGACACCCAAACCCCTAGAAAATAAACATTGTAGGGCACCCAAACTCACTGGTAGCGATATTTTCTAATGGCAAAGTTGCCAAGCGTACAGCTTCTAGTCAGTTCTTCAGCGTAAAGGCCCCAACAGTGTGCTATTAGCCCTGCCTCTACTACTCCCACAAGTTGTCCCTGTAGTCAGACTGGGATTTCCTTATTAATGCCTTCTCTGTATTTCAGGAGCTATGGCGGTCGCTCTAGGTCCCGGGGCAACAGGGACATTCACTAACTCTACTGAACTATGGGAACAATTAGAAAAGGTAAGCAATATACAGAAGGTATATTCAAACACATCTCAGGAACATTTAGGAAAGGTAAGCAATAAATAGAAGGTATATGTAAACATCTCTCATGAACAATTAGAAAAGGTAAGCAATAAAGAGAAGGTGTGTTCAAACACATCTCAGGGAACAATTAGAAAAGGTAAGCAATAAAGAGAAGGTATGTTCAAACACATCTCAGGGAACAATTAGAAAAGGTAAGCAATAAAGAGAAGGTGTGTTCAAACGCATCTCAGGGAACAATTAGAAAAGGTAAGCAATAAACAAGGTGTGTTCAAACACATCTCAGGGAACAATTAGAAAAGGTAAGCAATAAACAAGGTGTGTTCAAACGCATCTCAGGTACAATTAGAAAAGGTAAGCAAGAAACAAGGTGTGTTCAAACGCATCTCAGGTACAATTAGAAAAGGTAAGCAAGAAACAAGGTGTGTTCAAATGCATCTCAGGTACAATTAGAAAAGGTAAGTAAGAAACAAGGTGTTTTCAAACGCATCTCAGGTACAATTAGAAAAGGTAAGTAAGAAACAAGGTGTGTTCAAACACATCTCAGGTACAATTAGAAAAGGTAAGCAATGAACAGAGGGTATACATCAAGCCTCTAGGCAAGTCACTATAGGGACCTGCTTTTGAATATCATTGTGAAACAGGTGATCGGCAACTCATGCCAGATCCAGTGCTTACTCCTCTTTCGCTAAATCTCCATTTCCATTTTTTCAATATTTCGATGCACTGATACATGCATTCACATGTAAAAATTTGCTTGATTGTTTTAGGAGAGCCATCCATTCGTGGATGGGTAGCATATTAATGACATTGACAGCACTTATACTTTGGATTATATTTCCAAAGATGATTTGACCTCCACCATCTGTGAAACAGCCTTTTTGTGGAAATATGTTTTGTGTACTAAGACTTATTATTATACTATTAGTGCAGTCTGAAGATTAATGTTTTTGTAATTTATTTGATGATTGATGATAAAAATGACGTCTATATTGATGTTTTATTTTATTTTTCTATTTCTAGTTTTGTGTAATCTATGGATATTTTTATTGATGATTCCAGTAATTTGTTTGGTTATATTTTGACATTTCAATTTATCTTCTTTCAATATCTCTTACAAAGATTTTTCTATTGATATTTCTACCAACATCTCTTTTGATATTCCTAGTGATAGATAGACCCCAAGGAAGCTGTGGTGTATGGGATATACCCAAGGTGTTACGAGGCGGAGCCGAGTAACCCTAAGGGTATCCCATACACCACAGCTTCCGAGGAGTCTATGTGGCTTGTACCACAGTTGACTGCCTTCCACCAATCACAGGCCGAGAAAAGTATACCCTTGGGTAACACCTTTGGTTTTAGGCAGCTTAGGGAACAAAGGCTTGAAAAGTGTGGGTTATGTGATAGAAAGAACACGAGGGGCCGTGGGTTATGGGGGAAAACCCAAGTTTCCGCACGAGTGCGCAGCACGAGTGGGGAACCGAGGGTGGTCCCCCAAAACCTAGGCCCCGAGTAGTTCTTTCTATTGTAGCATGGCCAGCTCCCTTCAGCCAATCGCAGGCCGAGAGAAAGGTAGGCTCCAGAACACAGGAAGTACAGGAAAGGAATAGTGAAGGATAATGGATGGGAAGGCATGCAGATTCCTCTCGATTATCTGACGTTAATAGGACACATTGTTTAGCGCTCTGGCAATGGAGAAGGTAGGATATTCGGGTGAGCAGTGTGTGGGGGTACACATCATACCTCATGGTAGATTCATGTTTAGATGTCTTTATTTCGGCTATTGTGAATATCCAACAGAATACCCTGCTCTACGGCCTTCTCTGTAGTGTCTTATCACATCAGAGACGCACAGATTTAAAATGATGTTGATTTTCAGTGCAGAATAATGGTCTCTCTCTCTCTCTCTCTCTCTCTCTCTCTCTCTCTCTCTCTCTCTCTCTCTCTCTCTCTCTCTCTCTCTCTCTCTCTCTCTCTCTCTCTCTCTCTCTCTCTCTCTATATATATATATATATATATATATATATATATATATATATATATATATATATATATATATATACACATATATATATATATATATATATATATACATATATATATATATATATATATATATATATATATATATATATATATATATATATATATATATATATATATATATATATATATATATATATATATATATATATATATATATATATATATATATATATATATAAGGTATCTCCGCAAGTGTGCTTTCCCGAATGACCACGGTTCACCTGCTTTTGTTTCACCCACAGGTAGGTGTCCACTGACCACAGGGGCTCCACTCCTACAGAGGGCAAAGCCTCTGTGGTCAGTGAACATCTCTTTGTGGGCGAGACAAAGACAGCTAACCGTGTTCTTCAGGAAATAAGAACACACTTTTCGAGGCCTGTGATTGGCTGAAGGGAGCAGGCCATGCTACAAGTCCTATAACCCTACACTTTTCGAGGCCTCTGATTGGTGGAAGGGAAGCAACTGTGGTACAATTATTATTATTATTATTATTATTATTATCATTATTATTATTATTATTATCATTTTTATTATCATTATTATTATAATTATTATTAGTAGTATTAGTAGTATTATTATCATTATTATTAGTAGTATTATTATTATGATAATGATTATTATCATTATTATTATCATCTTATCATTATTATTATTATTATGATAATGATTATTATTGTTATTATCATTATTATTATTATCATTATTATGATTATTATTATTATTATTATTACTTTCCAGGCTGGTATGAAGACTGGTGACCGTATGTGGAGGATGCCTCTGTGGAAGGCCTACACGAAGATGGTATCGGAATCTCAGCTGGCAGATTTGAACAACATTGGCACAGGAGGTCGTGGCGCGGGGGCGTGTACGGCCGCGGCTTTCCTCAAGGAGTTTGTCAGCAAGAGCCAGTTCCTGCACCTGGACATCGCGGGGGTGATGGACAACAAGGGAGAGGTCCCTTACCTAGGAAAGGGAATGTCAGGTAGGTGGCGCCACTGTCTGAACCTTAGAGGGGCCTAGATTTCTAGAGAGGTCCCTTACCTAGGAAAGGGAATGTCAGGTAGGTGGCGCCACTGTCTGAACCTTAGAGGGGCCTAGATTTCTAGAGAGGTCCCTTACCTAGGAAAGGGAATGTCAGGTAGGTGGCGCCACCATCTGGCCCTTAGAGGGGAAATGTAGCCTAGATTTCTCAGCTGTCATGTGTATATTTCTGTCATGTTTTTTCTGTTACCAAACACCAAATATTCTAGGTGGCCATAGTGATCAATTTAGTTTATGCTTATCTCACCAGGGGAAAGGAGGATTTAATTTGAGTATGACAAACCTCTAGAGATAGGAGGACCTGGTGTTGGCAACTTTCTACCATGCCTGGTACTACACCACCCAGCCTGGTCAACACTGAATTGAATGACAACTGTTTAGGGACCAGGAGCATAGTATAGGGGAAATGATGAGCATAGTGGGGTCTAGCCTTTAGGGTATAAGAATCACATGCACACCTTAATGGTCGAAAAATAGCAAACCATCAAACCAAAAGTGTTTTTATTCAAGAAAATATGAATATGTCAGTTACCAAACAAATAATTGAAACTTTTTCCATTCTAATTAGTTAAAATGACATTTTGTAAAGATATGCCATACATATTTCTTTATAAATTTGTACACCCTCATTATTGTTATCTGGATACTCCACTGCCTCTCTATACAATTTTAATTTTCTCATTTTGGACTCCCAGTTTCAAAATCTAATTTTATCAAAAAACCACTGACAGCTTTCTAACATGTTTCATTAATTGATGTGTAGTTACCCATTTATTATGAAATGTATCAAAACATTGCAGCGACATTTTTCATGAGATTGGAGCACTGAGAGTTTACAGAAAGAGATTAAAGGATGTTGCTGTTCAGGGGGTTATTTGAGAGAATGTCATTCCTTTAGTTCCTAGATTCACCCAGTGTGAGAGACGTTCATATTTGCAGGCGAATACTGACATTCTAGTCTGATACTTGACAATTGTCTCTTTCCAGGTCGGCCAACAAGGACCATTGTGGAGCTCGTCTCTCAGCTCAGTCAGGAAAAATAACCTCCTGCGTGGAAACTAGTCAATACCCTGACAGCTCACCGGAAATGCCCACCTTCAACCCAGACATCATATAGGGACTAATAGATGAGGAACGTGGGTTAACAATGGTGGACACACCAGAGCGGAGTCTAGAGAAGAACCATCTTCATTGTGGAAGATACATCTGAAAATTAAAGATTAATATTAATCAAAAACATATAGGGACTAAGCCATGACCCCTCTAGCTTTTCTTATGGACAAATTTCCTTAGCCGACAGGCAAAACATTTGTATGAAGAGTATCCAATTATGACTATTATGTGAAAATAAGTCTTTTCCTGGATTAATCATACAAATTTTCGATTGATTCATCAATTGAAATTGATTTTGTCAATTAAATTGAATTGAATGGTTGGGTATCGAATCTAAATAATCGACATGCTGTACTCCTATAATGGCCTATGATTATTGATAAAAAATACACCTTTCCCAGACATTTTCTTTTTAAACTAATGCAAAGTGAAACTCTGACTAAATATTTAAGTATTTTTTACGGCTTTTGTAAGAGAAATTGGAAGGAATGGTGTGCTTTACTTGTCATATATGGCCAAGACACATGGTATCCAACCAAAATAAAGGGATATGAATGACATCCCTATAAATAATTTTGCCCTACGAGCATGTTACGGCGTATCGTATCGAATCGAATCGAAAAATATATCAATTAATCGAATCGATAAAATTTCATATTAATGACATCACTGGTTGATTTGCCTTCTTGCTATGGCTGAGCATCCCTAGACTTTGAAAGATAAATGGTCATGAACTCTTTATTCATGTTTATTACAATTATAGTCTTTTACTTTTATGCATGGTTTTCATGGTGAATAAGGCCCCTCTTGAATGGAAACTTTGACCATGTAAACAGAGGACATAACCAAAAATAATCAATCTTTTGTTTTAATGATTGATTAATCAGTAATCATGGCTAAACTATCGATTAATTGATGATATGGATTTTTTCTACCAGCACTTGTAGTGATCTCTGAATATCACACTGATGGTATATTCTACAACAGGCAATGCACACTATCACTTTTACTAAACTACCTGTTTAATCTCAGGGTCTTGATCAAAGCATCATGTCTTAATGTGGAGGTGTCATTTCAGAATGATAACAAAACTTAATCTCAATAAATTTTGAGAATATATGTATGAACTATATAAATAAAACGTAATATATCATTTTCATACTGCAGCTATTCTTGTTGTGTTCATGATTCCCCATTGGGAAAAAAAGTAAACCCTGGAATACGATTGTAATTAGAAAATGAACGAGTGTGTAAGTTAATGTATATTCATTTCTAGTCTCTTTATTTGTTCGATTTTTTTAAAACTTAAAAAGCATCACATTGCATGGCTTGAAGCACACAATGTGGCCCCCTAGCCTTGGTTACGTAAAGATTAGGTCTTATGGCTACTACAACCTGTGGCCTGTGTAATGTAATAGTAGCCCTACAGCGAAAAAACTGGATTTGAAAGGAACCCTTACTAAAATATGTGGTAGCCCCTTCTGTAGTCTAATAGTTCATATGAAAGCAGGTGATTACTAAATCTTGGTGGACTAGTAAGCCATAAGTAGGTTCACCGAGCCTACAATAAATTTACCATATATGGTAATAAAACTACAAAACTACAAGAATATTAATACCTGAATTATATAACTTTATAATAGCAATGCATTACAGCATTGTGGAGATGCACCATCTTACTAAAATTTATTCTTTTAATATTCAAAAATCTTGTTTAAGTGTTTTCTAATACTGGCCAAAATCACTTTATTTTTTTACCTCCCTCTCGACTGTTTACAACCTACTCGACATCCATGTATAAAAAAAAAGAAGAAAAAATCAACTTATTTATATTTACCTACCTTCCGACTATAAAATTGGTGTGGGAAAGATCCAGGAACCTATAAATAAAATAACTTTCCCCTAATGGGTCCTGGAAATGGGACGGGGCAACAGAATGAGTTACACAATTATTTGTATTACCGAATGGAATGCCTTTAAAATAAGTCAAAAATCACTAAAATGATTTATTGTAATTATTTTTGATTTATTATATTGTATAAAGAGTATTAACAGAGGTGTTCAAATGTCACGTTGTGGCACCAGCGTGTGACATGGGCCTCAAAACGTGTGAATAAATACTTGACTCATGAAATATTCAGGATGCATGGCCCAATGACTTATTTAGATGTTTCGCTTACATCTTCTATATTATAAGACAGTAGGCCCTATTCTTTGCAACGGGTAAGCTCCGTTGCCACACCTACTTCCCTAAGACTGATTATTGTTGTATTGTATCTTTATTGACTGTAGTAGGAACTATAAAAATAACGTTTTGTGGACGAGTATGTCTACATGGTTTTAACTGTAAACAAATTTCCCCCCCCCCCCCCCCCCCCCCAAAAAAAAAAGAATACAAAATGGTGCTTTTGATGCTGATTTCATACCCTCACTTCTCGAAAGCGCGGCCAGGATTGGTATGAACACCTGGCAATAGACGGTACTGCAGATATCACACTTTTGCTTCCACAATGGGAAGCACTGCTTCCACAGTGCACTGCAAGAACGGTCATACTCCAGAAGTGCACTCACTGCAGTAGAATGTTCTACCCGGATGATCAAAGGAAACCTAAGGCATGTACTGAACGGGTTTACGTGGCATGGAGACCCTGGACAATGCCTGCATGGGCGCTAAGAGCGTCCGAACACATCCCATGGGGAAAAACACAAATAAAGTTAGTGCGCTTGGACCGAGAGCATTGGAACAAATCCAGACAATTCAGCAAACTACGGTGGGGCATGGGTAACATGCATATTTGAGCTTATCTTTATCAAAATAAATTGTGATGGAACTTAATGGCTATATATATATATAAACCACCCCATGCCCATAACACACTATGGGTATGCTTGGAGTGCGTACATGTATGTATCATGAAGTCAAAACATGGAAAAGCTATAAACAGACACCCCCCCCCCCCCCCCCCATATTTTCATTACAGCCGGTTCGATATCTTATTTGTCAATGGTATGTCTGTTTGCCAAGCCTCCTGGATTATTGGTACATTGGTTAGATAGCCCTAAGTGTGTGGTCGCATGGATATCTGAGTGCTCTGATATTTTTGCCATTATTACCGTCCTTTTCGGATACTTTTCTAGTTTATATATATATATATATATATATATATATATATATATATATATATATATATATATATGCATATAACTCTCAACAAAGTCTCATGGTTGACAAGGTTTATTCATTGTATGGTAAAGAATGACGATACACTGTAAAGAATAAGGAACAGAAATAAGTCATAATAACAGCTTAGGTCATATCACGACGAGATAGAAACCCAGAACCTGGAATAAATTCCCTAAATCAGCTAATCGAAAGGTGTCAAAAATAATCATGTCTAGCAGGTCTGCTACCTGGTCTGAAATCTGCTAAAAGGTGGCAGCATCGCATACCTTAAACACTGAATAAACAATATAATTGGTCAGGCTGTTACAATATATATATATATATATATATATATATATATATATATATATATATATATATATATATATTATATATATATATATATATATATATATATATATATATCGCATCCAACAGTCAATCGTGGATTCTCTATAAATTCTTTAGTTTACTCTTATGACACTGACTGACCGCACCTCCGTGCCAATATTTATTTGGGTAGGAATTACAAGAATTAAAACTAGTATCGCCTGAACTTCTTTACTGCGACTTCATGGTGCATTAATATTGTATGAATAAGCCTGATATTTTGCACAAATATTCGATGAGTATTGATAGAAACTATTCGATAATTTGAGATTTTATCAAGGGAATAACTAGTTGGTGGATAAAAAAATCTGCTGAGAGAGAAATAGTTTTTGATAATGCATATTGGCATTTGACCTCTTATCAGTAATTGGATCTGAAAATATCGTCATTAATGTGTATATGGTTCAGTACACCACCCCAGACAGAATTAAATGCTCTCTGGCTGGATGCCAGGATTGGCATACCAGCAGTAGGCCATGTTCTAACATGTATCTAGCTAAAGTGTAACCATAGTCCTCAGACATACGAGATTACATCACAGTGCGATATTATGTATGCTATTTGACTTGTAGTGCTGTTCTGGTCTGTTGAGCATTCCTGATTGGAATATCATTTCTAAATTCCCCCATTTCATTAGTTAAGTGGGTCAAGTACTTTTAGGTTTCAGATCTAGAAACTCTGAAATAGATTTTAAGTCATTTCCTGACACTCAAAATGAGGACATGATACATTTATCTAGTCACTACAGCACAGACTTCTGTACCAATTGACTGCCCGTCAAGTACCTGGCAACCAGGTATCTGGTCGAGTATTAGGCCCGGGATGCTTTTGCATTTAGTACAGGAATTAACTGTTGGTACTATATAGTGTTACTATTAGCATGACTCAGTGCACTAATTGTTTTAGATACTAAGTCTCTTTGGAATGTTTAGTGAATTAATCGCCTTATTGTGAAGCTCTCCTAGCTCACCTTATTTGGCTATTATAAGCAAACTAAGCATGTAATAAATGTAAATACAAAGGAACTTTCCCCATCGCCAACCAATATAGCACATTATTTTGAGCTGAGAGAAGTAGACAGGGAGTGGGCACTGGTCATGAATCATCAAATTTCGCTGCCTCTCACTATCTGACCGAGATAGGATGACATCCCCCAGCCAGTCAGTGCATGCTTACTGCACAGATCACGTGACCAATACAACCCCAGGCTACAGCGCGTAACCCGAGGCGCAGATGCCGTAGAGGCTAGCATGCAGTACCTATGGGTTGCGGATCAAGGGGATGTATTTCTCTGTTTTGAGATACATATTTCTACACTAGCCAATGCACAAGGTCCAGGGTTCCAGGGTTGAGGCAAGTAAGAAAGGTGGCTGTAGTGTCTGGTTAGGAACCTTTCATAAGAACGAATATGATGCTCCCATGCATTACTCATATCATGTTATTATCTATGAAAGCGTTATTATACCAATATCTGTCCACAAATACCCCTAATTTTATGACACACATGAATCGAAAGTGTACACCTGGTCAAACAAAAAGGAGCATAACATCAAGCAGTGACATTTTTTAAAAGACAGTAATGACAACTGCCAGTCGGATTTTCCAAGACACATTTTTGTCATAAAGCTATACTCATACTTGTCAGACAATGGGTACATTCCCCAGATGTTAAAACAATTATATCTGTGTTATAAATGTATAACATCTTCCATTTTATTACTATTCATTTCTAATCAAATATACCAAAATAAATCGCAATAAAAATGGGTTCTTATCTAAAAACCTTTAATTGACCACAAGTGGTGGATCAGGCATTTCCAGTGCCATATTGAGATGTTTCCAAAACAAATCTTGCCCTTCAGGATTTTCAGTCCATTTGAGATATGTCTTTGTTTCGAGAAGGTTCCTCAGTGTACTTGACCTCCCGAGGGTTTCTAAGGGTATGTCTCCCACCAAGAGAGGTATCAGACAGTCACGACCCCTCATAAAGAGGCGATTGCGAGCCATCTGCATCTCAAAATAACACCAATTACTTTGCAGGAAGTGCTGTGAGAGAACTAAGATGGTTTTCCTACTACGCTCAATGGATTCCACGATTGTTTCCTCTATGACGTTTCCCACAAGGAAATCTCTGTCATGGATACAAAGTTTAAAGCCAGCTCTGTCCTCCAAGTTTGGAAGCAAAGAGTTAACCACCCATTCAACATCTCCTCTATTGTAGGCGACAAACGCATCATACTCATAGTCAGCGTCATCGACCAGTTCCTCATATTTACGCCAAAACCTGCAGGTGATGTACAAGAAGTAGCGAAGCCTCCACCTGTACCTAAAGCCAAGTGAAGACACGAGTGTCACTACTAGAACCAGTGCCACCACTGAGCCTATGATCATAGGCAATGCAGCCCTTTCTTTCTTCACCTGGCACTCATACTCAAGGGTGTCTACATTCACGTCTTTCACGTAGACAGTAGTTTTGTTCTGGAGTTTGCACATGTAGCTGTCTTTATTGATGAGTTGCACCCTGGTTGTGTTCATCCACCTTAAAAATGGGATACTATTCCCACATGCACATGATAAAGGATTACCAGTCAAGTCAATTCTTAACTCTGAGTTACTTTCACCCCTTCTCAATTCCTCCAAAACCTCCATTGCCTCATAGCTCAAAAACGGAATTTTGTTATTGGATATATTGATATGAACCAACTCAGTCAGGTTCATAAACCACGCCCCTTGTACATCCACTATAACATTCATACTCAGATTGATATGCTGCACATTGTGTAGCTCACGAAAATATAATGCTGGAATATTTTGAATCGAATTTTGTGCTAAGTCTAGTGTTGTCAGGTTTGTATTCTCTCTGAATAAAAGGCAATCCTTGTCATTTTCAATGGAGTGAAATAGTAAGTTTTTACCCAGTAGCAGGATGCGTAAATTTATCATGTCTGAAAACATATTTGGATGCATGCGTTGAATGAAGCAGGACTGCATATTCAGATATTCTAAGTGTATCAGGCCTTGCATTGGGGTTACTATTTCACTGATAGTTGTATAAGATGCATCAAAATATTTAATGCTGTTCTCTTTGTTGAAGCAGACACCATCTATACTAAGGGGCTGTCCTCCTGGCCACTTACTGAGTAATAAAACCTCTAGTTTTTGGGGCAATAAGAAAGTCATACTACAATAGCCAATTGACTTGCGGGTTGTGTATTTACTATCTAAGGAGAACTTATTGCTGGGTCTATGAGGGTCCCCATTATAGTTCCCATGCTGTAGCACTTGGTTGGTACAGTCAGGGTAATCCGACCATGACTGTTCTGACAGATCTAGTACCCTCAGTTCTGTGAGGAGTGGAAATTCAAAAATACATTGTCTCATCCCGATCAACCTATTTCTTGCAAGGGATAGAACTTGAATCTGTGGGATAATTTTCCAAAATCCATAGACAATTATGAAAATATTGTTCTTTTCCACACGGAGCTCCTTCACACTGAGATGTGAAATTGAGTGAAAGAATG